>CAUYLG010047416.1:0-65989 GCA_963573385.1 Cacajao melanocephalus | reverse complement strand
CACATGTATGTTCATAGTGGCACTGTTTACAATATCAAAGACCTGGAACCAACACAAATGCCCATCGACGATAGACTGGACAAGGGAAATGAGGCACATATACACCATGGAATACTAGGCAGCCATAAAAAATGATGAGTTAGTGTCCTTTGTAGGGACATGGATGAACCTGGAAACCATCATTCTCAGCAAACTGACACAAGAACAGAAAATCAAACACTGCATGTTCTCACTCATAGGTTAGTGTTGAACAATGAGAACACATGGACACAGTGAGGGGAGCATCACACACTGGGGTCTGTGGGGGGGGGGCACTAGGGGAGGGACAGCGGGGGGTGGGGAGTTGGGGGGGGATAACATGGGGAGAAATGCCAGATATAGGTGATGGGGAGGAAGGCAGCAAACCACCTTTCCACGTGTGTACCTATACGACAATCTTGCATGTTCTTCACATGTACCCCAAAACCTAAAACGCAATAAAATATATATTTTAAAAAAAAGAAGAAACAATAAAAGGCTTGTGCTGTTGTGTAAACTTTGACCTAATGCTTGGAGGTTTTCTGGCATTTTGCATCATAAGGAGCCTAGCTTGATTATTATTCCATGCTGCATGCATGCTTAGTTTTAAGTTGTATGCTTTTCTGTTTACAGTCTGGTCAGCTGTGGCATCTCACATGCCTTCAGATCAGCTATTAAAATAAACACACACCTGAGTGAATCCAAATTGCGCTGTGGGCCTAAAGTGATTTATTCCAAACTAACTTCCCCTTCTTTTTACTTTAATTATGGTGGAATTAAGAAATATTTGGCTTATTAAGAATAAAAGAATTGCCACAGGACAACACCAATAGTCTTTCCCAGCAAGTATTTTAACTGTGGTGGGAGCATCTTACGGGAGAGTTTGGTAATTGCCCTTAAAGATCTGAACATCCTGAAATTCTTCCACTTAACCATTCTTGTTTTTCATTCATATATTTTACAAATCAGATTTTCTAGAACTCATTTCTGTCTTGCACTTGTCAAATAAGCCTAGGGAGGATGTAGAGAGATACATTGGTAATGTAGACACAAATTTTGTAGGATGAATAAATCTGTAAGTGCTTGGAAGCAGGACTTTGTCCTATTCATTTCACTATTAATATATTTCACATGCAGGTTCTTAAAAAATTTATTGGGTTAATAAAAGTAAGATTTGCATCTTTAATAGATGTGCATATGGATTTAATAGATGTGCATGTGGATTTTTTAAACTTTTTACTTGATTATTTTTTTCTTTTTTGTCTAAATTTTTCAGGATATTTTGGTTGAAATGACAAAAACTAGATTGAAGCAGCTTAGGCAAAAATATAAAGTTATTGTGTAACCCAAGTTGTGAAAGGGTAGGCCTATGATTGGCCATAGGATTAAATGGAACCAGCAACAGGAATGCTTCGAATTCCAGCTCAGGCTTTCAATCCAGACAGGGTCATTCTAACAGAACATCTCAAAGTCATGTTCTGCTGGTTTGGAACCATAGCCTCTTACAAGTTGCTCACACCTACCAAGTTGCTACCAGACAGGAAGTATCTCTTCTCTCACTTCCAGTTTTTAAAGCAACAGATAAAGCATCTAATTGGGTAGGATTGAGTATCATAACCACGCCTGAAGAGAAACTGCGTATGTGACATTGGAATGGGACCCCAGTAGAACCACATGGTTAAAGAAAAAAATAAAGAGAAAAATTTCTAAATGAAAACAAACAGTAAGGGAGAGATGCCGTTTTCAGAAGAGACAGGCATTGGACAGACAAAAAAAAAAAAAAAAAAAAAAAAGATGTCCACCATAGAACAGCTGTATTTAAGGAATACAGCCTTGAAATTATCTTTGGCCTCTCGTTCTCTCCTTCTTCCTGCCTTCCCAAATATTCAAGTATTAACAAAGCTGGTTAACAGTGTCTATGTATTACCTTTCTGTGGCTGCTGTACAAAAATTACTACCAACTTCATGGTTTAAAACAACACGAATTTATCTTATGGTCCTGGAGGAAGTCTGACAAGTCACACTGCACTAAAATTAAGGTGTCAGCAGAGTTGAGTTCCTTTATGGAAACTTCTTAGGAGAATCTTTTTTCTTGCCTTTTCCACATTCTAGAGACTTCCCACATTCCTTCATTTATGGTCCTATTCCATTTTCAAAGCCAACAACAATATCACTCTGACACACTGACACTTCTGCCTACCTCTTCCACATGTAAGGACCTTTCTTATTATATTGGGAACATTAAGATAATCTGAAATAGTCTCCCTATCTGAAGGTCAAATGATTAGCAACCATAATTATATCTGTAACTTTAATTCCCTTTTGCCATGTAACATATTTTCACAAGTTTTGGGTATTGGCACGTGGATATAATTGGGAGGCATTAATATCCCTACTACAGTCTTACTTTTCATAAAAGTAACAAAGCCTAAGCCACTGGTTTTCAAACTGAAACACTTGTAAAAAAAATATTGATATCTGGATTCCACCCCCAGATATTATTAACTGGCCTGGAGTCCCTTGGTCCCTCTAAACACACATAGGATTAATTGGATCAGGATGGAGCATCTCACCCATTCTGGGCCAGAGAACTTCCCTGGAGATTTAGAATAGTGGCAGGGAATTGGTAATACTGGGTGTCTGAAGCTGTAATATATCAATTTAGGGACTATAACATCAGGAGAACCTCAGAAAAACAAATCTGGAGTGGATGGAAGAGAGGAGAGAGACAGAAAGAAAGAGGTAGACACAGTGATGCTGAACCTGGATCCTCAATGGTTGTCTGCCTCATAGTTACAATGGCATTCTTACCATTGGCTTTTATGGGGAACCACTGAATCCTCATAAGAAGATATCTTATTTTGCTGAAACTAGCTCAAGTTACTTTCTCTTGCATAAACCCTAAAATATTCTAATTAGTATAGAATGAGAGCTTAACTTTCCCCAATTACTTTTTTCTGATATGCCTTTTGTTTAATAAATAAGACAGGCTTACCAACCAAACTTTTAGAATTGGTATTCCAGATCTTCTGTCTAATTCGCCAGCATCCTTCTCTCAGTTACCCCATATTATTCCACTCCTCCTTTCTCTTTATAATTACTCAAAGGCCCAGAAGAGGCCTTGTAAATTATCTCAGCCTAATCTTCATCCAATAGTCCAAGTCTCCCTTAGACACACCAGTTAGGTGTAAATCCAGTTCTCTTCTTGACTGATGTCAAGTCAATATTAATGACTTGCAAATCAAATCTCTAGCCCTAATTCTTCTCCTGATTTTCAGATCTCTAGTTAGCTGGCTAATGGATCATTCCTCCTCAAAGTATAAGAAATGAAACTCAGTTTCTCTTCCAAAATCTGCCTTCCTTCTTGCATTTTCTTTCATTCATAATGAAAATACTATGCACCCCATCAAACATATTAGAAGTGGTAAATCACTCATGACCACTTTTTCTCTCTCCTGTTTTCTATTCATTCTACTTCCTACATGTTTCACATATTAATTCCTCTTTCCTGCCTCACTTCGGATTTATCACCAATCACCTGAGCTACCACATGGTCTCCCAGCTGGCTTCCCTGTCTTTAGTTTCTCCCAAATCCAATCCACCCTTCCCAGTTCTGCCAGATAGCTTTATAAGCACAAATGTCATCAAGCCACTATATTACTGAAAGACATTTCATGACTCCTATCCATTATATCACAAAATACAAACTTTTTCCAGCACAATCAAACCTTGTTATCTGGCTGTGTTGCACCTCTGCAAACTCTTTCCCCTACCCGTCATGTGCACCCTAAGCTGCTAGCTGTATTTGCCTTATACTTTCATGTTGTTAGGACTTTTCTGTTCTCTCTGGCAGACACATTCTTATAGATCCAGCTCAAAGACAATCACTCTGTAAAGTCTTCCTGGTGCCATTCAAGGCAAAGTAAATCAGAGGTTTATACTCCGCTTGCTATCTCTGTACTTGCATCCCCCTTCTTAAGGCTTATGCCTTAATATATTTATGCCTACATCTTCCTCTTCACTGAGAGATCTCTGAGTGGAGAGACAGACGGTGTACATCTAGCATTAATCACAAAGCATGACACATACTGGGTGGGAAAAAATATTGTGAAAAAAAGAAGAACACAAGGAAGAAAGAAGGAGAGTCCATGCTGTCTTCTGCTCATGAATTGCCAATGCTTTTTTAAATCCCTTGTTACTAATCATTTCACCAACTTCCAATTTAAGTTTATGCCAAACACCTATTTCAAGACTCGTGTCTAAAAATATTGGAGAGCTGCATACCCTGATTGATCCCCTACTTTGATAAATCTTTTCTTTTCGGACTTTTAATCACTTATATATTTAATTCATACTAATGATGTAATTTTAGCCCTTCCTGACTGTCATTGTTTGGCACTTTTATATTTTTAACTCCCACGTGGTTGGTTAACTGCAGGAAAGCAGGGTTTAATTTTTGTATTTCTTTTGTGTCTTCTCAAAAATTCTTAGTAAACATTCATGTAGTAAGACAGTATATGATAAAACCATGGTAATAAATTTAAAAGGATTGAAATAAAAAGCATGTGTTCTAACTACAATGAAATTAAATTAAAGATGTGCACCAATATCATATATAGAAAAATTTCATGTATTTGAAAACTAAATAACCTAAAAAATCACTTATGCTTTATATACTAGCATACAATTAGAAAACAATTTAAGAACAATGTAAGAACAATTTGATTTATAGTAACATCAGAAACTATAATATGGCTAGAAATAAATTTAATAAAAATATGCAAGACTTCTTTATTATAAACTATAAAACACTGCTGAGACAAATTTATCAAGACCTAACTAAAAAAATATATATATATATACCATATTCATGGATGAAAAGTCTCAATATTAGTAAGATATCATTTCTCCCAACATTTATTTTAGTGTCAACACATTACCAATTATAATCCTAGCAGATTTTTAAGGAAATAGAGAAATGACATAAGGCATATAGGAAAATAAAGGCATGTAGACATACAAAGGAAGAACCTAGATTATGCAAAGTAATTTTGAAAAAGAGCAACTTAAAGGATTTACAATAATTGCCTTTTAAGATCTGCTATAACAAGATGGTAATCAAGACAGTGTAACACAAAAATGAATAAATATATCAATAGAGTTGAATAGAGAGACTAGAAATGTCTCTCCACTTATATGTTCATTTGATTTTTTTCACAAATTAGTCAAGACAATCCATTGGGGACAGAAAAGTCTTTTCCATGAATAGTGCTGGAACAACTAGTTATCCATATGCAAGGAAAGGAAACTCAATTCCTGCCTCATATTTGAGATGGAACAATATACTTAGATGTAAAAAGTAAAACTACAATTTTTTTATATGGAAACATAGGCTATCTTTGTGATTTGGAGATAGACAAAAGTTTCTTAGAACAAAGAAAGCCGTAATTGTAAATAAAAAATAATGAAAAATTAAACTTCATAAAAATGTAATACATTTGCTCATCAAAATACACCATTAAGAAAATTAATAAGCCTCAGGCTGGGAGAAAAATTTGCAAAACATTATATCTCATAAAATACTGGCATCAAAACACATACAAAATCTTTGCAATTCAACAATAAATAAATAGAAAATGAACAAAAACATTGATAGAACATTCAGAAGGGAGAAGACATAGCCAATGAATATACGAAAATGTGTCCAACATCATCAGTCATAAGGGAAATCCAAAATAAAACCACAATTAGCTAATATAGCACACTCACCAGTTTGGCTAAACTTGAAAAGACTAACACCAGCAAATATTGGGGAAGCTATGGAGTCACTGGAACAATTATACGTTGTTGGTGGAAGTGAAACATCAATTACTTTGAAGAAAGATCTGAAATTTTTTTTCTAATACAACACAGGTACCTACTTTATAATCCAGCAATTCCCCTTATCAGTATTTACTCAAGAAAAATGCATACAAATGTATATAAAAAATTACTACTACAAGAAGGTTCATAGCAGCTTTATTTATATTAGGCCATAATCTGGAAGACAATGGATTAAAAAAAAAAAACAGATATCTTTACACAAAGCGATACTATTCAGAAATAAAAAGAAACAAACTAGTGAAATAAGTAATAATGTGGATGTGTCTGAAAATAAATGTTGAGTGAATAAAGCCTTACATGAAAGAATGTGTGTTGTTCTATTAATAGGAATTTCTAAAGCAAGCAAAACTCATCTATAGTGAGGAAAAAAGAAGGGTATTTTCCTGTGGAGTGTTGGGAGATTGGCTAGGAAGTAATATAAAGACTTGAGATAACTTTCTGGGGTATTATCAATATTCTTTATTTTGGTTATACAGATATGTGCATTTGTAGAAATTCACTGAATGATACATTCAAGGCATGCAGTATTTTGTGTGAAAATTTTATCTTAAATGAAAAACACACACACACAAATACGAGGTGGGCAGATTGCTTGAGGCCAGGAGTTTAAGACCAGCTTGGGCAACATGGTGAAACCCCGTCTCTACAAACAATACAAAAATTAGCCAGGTGTGGCAGTGCCCACCTGTAGTCCCAGCTACTCAGTAGTCTGAGGTGGGAAGATCACTTGACCCCGGGGGACAGAGGTTACAGTGAGCCAGATCACACCACTGCACTCCAGCCTGGGCGACAAAGTGAAATCCTGTAAAAACAAAAAACAAACAAACAAAACCATTATATACATACAAATAAATATATCTATTCCTTTGTCCCTCAGCATCAGCAAAGATTGTTTCCAGGACCCCTGCAGATATCAAAATCTCCCCATGATCAAGTTCCTCTGTTGACCATGGGGAACCTGCAGATATGAAAAGATCGGCCTTTCCATGCCTGGTAATTACTGAATTTTTGATCCATGGTTGGTTGAATTCATAGATGCAGAATCCATGGATACACAGGGAAGATTGTATTAAATTGTAGTTAATTCTTAGGTATTTTAAGAGAAAGGTACTGATTTATCAACCTACTTTCAGATGCATTAAAAATAAGTTGAACTGATGCAAAGATAGAGAAATGGATAGATGGATGGGAAAATATGATAAAACAAGTGAAGTTAAATGCTATTTGTAGAATGTAGGTGGTGAGTGTTCACTATACAATTCTTCCCACTTCTCTGTATGTTTGAAAAATTTTATAGTAAAATGTTGGAAAAAAATACTGAGCAAAAATGTGGTGTACTTTGGAAACGTTAAATACATGAACCTTTTGCTATCCATATTTACTACATCTCATCGGAATACAGGGAACGTCTTTTGGCTACAGAATACAGAAGTTAGTTACATCATGATAACTATGACCATCATTTAAGTAGTGATTAAACTTCTTAAATCTTTAGATTATCCAGGGGACAAATATTCACATATCTTAAAATATCTTTAAGTAAATTTAAAATTCCAGTATATACCTGTAGAATCAATCTTTCTGTACACGTGTCTCTGTAAAAATATTTGTGAGAGAATATCCATGGTTTGCTGTTACAATGAATAATCAGAGTATGGCTTTTCATTCTAATGTCCATGGCTCATTTTGATTACAGCTTTCATTATATCATAGAGTAATACAAAGCCATAGCCTATCATCCTGAATTTGGTAAAATGTAAGGACAGGTATAAAACATATTTGATTTTCAATGAATGATTTATATGTCTCAGAGATGTGGAGGGTATATTTTAAATACTCTTTTATCACATTCCAAAAATGTGAAGTGATTCTTTGTTCATTACAATTGCAGTATAGAACTTCTTAGGATATACTTGGAATATACAGATACAACTCCTGTTCTCAAACAACTGGAAAACTAATAGAGCATGTTGGTTTTACATCTAAAATGTGCTTGCAATAACAAAAATATTATTTCAGAAGTATGAATTTTAATTTAATGAAAATATGGATGACATGTTATAGTTAGGTATCTCAGCATTTTAAATGCCAACTTAATTCTTATATTTGAGAATATAGGAAAGAATATTTTACTTAGTTGCTTCAAAAACAAAGTAAATCAACTTTAAATATATATTTTAAAATCCTCTATTATAATTTGTAATTTGCTATTTAAACTTAACAACTCAAGAATTTGGTAATGTATATACAAGAAAAGTTATAAATGCTTTAAATTATAAAATTTAAAATTATCTCAGGTATGAAAAATAGAAAAAACTTATTCTAATAAAATATATTGAAGGTGTGTATATTATAGGAAACTCTTTAGTACTCATTCAGGTGCACCACTCAGATCTTCCTTCAAGAAAGAAAACTGCTGTTTAGTTACAAGGAGTAAAATTAGGTGGCAGCCTCCAGTGATACCATCTTCAAAATGTGCATTGAAAGCCAATGCACTCTTTCTGGGCAATTTCCACCAACCAATTGAGCACCATGGTGTACTGATGCCTGGCCATTTTTGCCTAGTGCCGTACCTCCCTAACATCCGTCTTTGTTCCCGAGCTCCCTTATGGGTTGGCTGAGACTTTATCAAATTTGGACCTTTGTCTGAGGTTTCCTTTGAATTGCTTCTTCCCCACTTCCCCTTCAAAGGTGTCAAATCAACAGCTCAAGCTTAAGGCTTTCTCTGCCCAGTCCTGCTTCTTCCCCCATTTACCTTTCACAGAAGTTACTTCTCCACAATTCCCCGAAACCTCTTCTAATCCTCATTGAATTTGGATCATCATCTTTGTGGCTAAACAGTCCTGAATTGTTGTGGGATAGTAACCAGTATTAATATAGTATAGTTAATATTGGAATGAAAGCTAAAATAATAATCACACATATAAATTGTGTTTCTGCACATTCTTACATTCCCAAAATTAGTTGTTTAATTTATGATTAGACAGAATGGGTACTATGAAAAAGGTATTCACAGACTCTGGATATTCACATAAAAAAGTAAGATTTGTGATCAGAAATTTGATTGACTAGGGTGTGGTCACTTGAGGACTTGCTCTGGAGCACCATCATTTCTTCAGAGGCTGAAAAAATTATAAATAATGATTTAACTGTACCCCCAAACCTAAAATGCAATAAAAAAGAATAGTCAAAATAATTTTGAAAGAAAAAAATTAATGATTTAACAATTGTTCCCCTTTAATCATCTAATGCCATCAACTCTGACATGTGTTCCTTTCTGTCAGTCTCTCTGACCTCATCTTTAACAAATGGATAAATAAATTACAGCTAGTATATATTTTTTAGCTGCCAGACACAGTGCTGTGCTCTTTACATACATTATGCCCTATAATCATAACTTCTACCTATAATAGTTTGGTTCTACTATTATCCCCATTTTACAAATAATGAATCCAAAACTAAGAAAGGATAAACACCGTGTCTAACGTTCTAGATTAAACCCCAATAAATGTTTGGCCTCAGTTAAGTCATCTCTGAGAGAATAAGAGATTTCATCAATTTTACCTTGATACATGATAGAGCTGGAACTAGAATTCAGGTCTTCTGACATCTCACTTTGTGCTACTACCTCTAAACCATGACTTCCACTTTTAATGCTAAAAGCTGTGATTCTTAATCTAAGACATTTGAATCCTGAATTCCTTTAGTCAAACAAACATCTAGCTTTCAGAACAGGAAAATAAATAGTGGCAATATTTAGTAATTTTCTATTTTCTTTCTACTTAGTCTGAATATTTGTTGGCCATTCTGTCTTTAGCTCTAATGCATCTTTAGTTTCATCACAATCTGAATTGATTTTCCTAAATCTGTTAGTGCTGAGAGAAGGCGAGCCAAGTTTCCTATAATCCTTGGGAAGAAGCTCAACAAAGCCTGACCTTAATAAATATTTTTGGATGATACTTTCTTCCTTTTCTTTTGATAATCAGCTGTAGACTTTGGAGTATTTTGCCCTAATCAAATCCAAAAAGAGGAGAAAAATTTGTCCGCAAATAACTACAAACTTCCAATATAAAACATTTTAGTAAACCCAATTTCTAATTACTAAAATGTTGAGATGATTTTATCAGAAGCAACCTGGGATCCCACTACTCTTTTCACTTCAGCCCTTTATTGTCTAACCAAAAGTAGTTATTATGACCCCAAAGAAGAAGAAAGAAATTCTGTTTATTTTGTCAGGAGGTAGTGATTGATTTTCCTGTTTCTGGTTTCTGTCTGGGTGATCCTGGGCAAACAGCAAGTTAGGTCTTAGGATAGCTCTAAAACCATCTATTTCAATATGGTTCTGTAAGATATGATAACAACAGAGATTCAATAACATTGAAATATTTGAAAGCAGATACAAAGGGAATCCTTTTGGGCCAGCTATAGAAGGCAATTTCAGCTTGAAAGGGCTTTGGCCCTTGTATAAAATGAGTGGTACATTGAGGCAGAAGAGATGAGTCAGCATGGGATGGGGTGTTATGGGCTGCAGGCATATTGTTTTAGACTATTAATCTTAAAAACAAGGATGAGAAGAAAAGATTGGGTGGAGTGATGCTTATATGTCACAGGAGCTTTGAATTTTCATAAAATTTGCGTCTTATACATGTGTTTTTAAGCTAATAATTTACAGAAATGTAAACCAATCTATAAGAAAACTCTTCATCAGAAGTGATTAGGATTGGAACTGGTTTGTTAATGGGCAAAGTTAGACAAAGAAGAGAATTGAAAAATGTATTTTAGCATAAAGATAACATATGCATTTATCAGTTTTTTTTTTGACATAAAGCCCAAGCCTCTTCTTTGAGTATGTCTCCACCAATAAATGTTCCAGTTAGTCATTCTTGAATTAACCACATAAATAGTAGCAGTAATAATATTAATAATAATAATTGAGCACTTAGTATTCACCAGCTGTTATTAATCCTCCCAGTATCTCTTGGATGTAGCAACTATTATTATCCTCATTTTTCATATGAGGGTAAGAAACTTGCCTAAGATTTATGATTAGTAAATGGTAGAGATAAAATTAAAGCACAGGATGTCTGGCTCTTAAGTTGTACTCTTAAGATAACATCATCTCTGATTACCATTTTTGGATATCTTTAGAGGAAGAATTTTAAGAAACTAAAGACATTTGGGAAGCAATCTGGGTATGGAACCCTTCCAGATTCTTTATTATTGCTTTCAAAACTTTTAAGTTGTCTCCCCAGTACATATTTTGCAATAATTTTTATTAGCTATTCATTAGCATTAAATCTTTACAAATCATTTTTAAGGAAACAAGAAGTTTCTTTTTAATTTATATCTTATCATTTTAGTCAAATTACGTAATTAAAACTGTGTATAAAGGATCACAATATTTTTTATCAAATTACAGATATACAATTAAAGTAAATAGTTTAGGGATAAGACACAACTGTTTTTAGAGCAGAATACTTAACTGGAGGGATCAGAAGTAAGCAGGAGTATTATTGTTCAAGAATATTTGAGGTGCTGTGGACATAAGTTTTATTGTTAGATAATATATTTGCAATTTCCAAAGACTAGGACATGTATACCTTTAGTGGTTATCATTTGGCCTGCTACGATTGGCTTAATTAGAGACAAATTTCCAAAAGTAAACTAAAAAGTGAATCACATTGACATTTTAGGCAGAAATACCTAAAATGCCTAAACTGTGAGAAAATAAACAGTAATCTCTTTTGAAAGCAATTTAAGAACTTTCATAATGGAGATTTTCAGATTGAATTTGTGAACTTGTAGCATACATGGTATATTTCTTTTGAAAACAACATCTATTTGAATTGTAAAGAAAAATCCTCCCTACTTCTTACATGTCTTCCCTCTTTCCCTCCTTTGCTTTCATCTTATTCCCTATCTTCCTCCTTGCCTTCTCTCAGTTATGCTCCCCTGCATATTATTTAATGACTCTATGTAAGTTCTTGAGCTTTTACAGCCATTTCTTCTTCAATTTTGAACTCAATAATAAGTAAAAACTAGCCTGAATGTTCATTTTTCTCTGTTATCAATCCTAAATGGAAGTACTTGTTTGAAAAAAAGATACTAGACATACATATAAAATATATAACCAAGATAAATATAAACAGAATAACTTATTTTTCTTGCATCCAGTGAAGAAATTGCCAGATTGCTCTTTCCCTAACTTGGACCATAAAATTAGATTAATTAGTTTTACCTCATGCTGTTTATTTCAGTTGGGAAAAAAACTCTGCCTCACTTTGGCTACTCTGAACTCCCAGTAGGCTCTTAGGGGCAAGTTACTTCATTTAGGGGTGATATCATTTTTTGCTATATTGAAAGCTAATAAGCTATCTCTAACCTTTTCCATCAAAGAACTAGCAAGAGGGATTTTTCTTGATTTAAGGAATTTTGCCTGTGGTTTACTACTTCCTTTTCTGTTCCTTTTAAATATTTTAAACCTATACCTTTATAACATTTTCACTCTGTTTCAATCATTTAGTTGCTTTATGCTCTTCTATTGTCAATGTCCCAAATTTCCCACTCTATTTCTATGGACCACATACTCAGCTAACCAGATGTTCATGATTTTATATTAGATTTGCTCTCTATCCATTTATAAACATCATTAAATTTTCAGCACCAAAGTTTTCTAAATTTTAAATAGCGATTGAATGATGGGATTATGTATTATGTTTGTTTATCTTTTGACTTTTTGGGATTATTTTTCATATACTTTATGTCATATAAATTCTATAGTAGAAAATACTTTAGACTATACTTAAAATAATAGATTTTTTTGCCAAAATTATCTATTGTAGAAGAGATGTTGCCTTTTCGGAAAAATCATTTTTCATACTTTCTCTACAAAAAGACCATATTGTACATATCTTTTACTTTCTCTCTCTACTTCTCTCTCTCTCTGTATGTGTATATGAAAGGAGTTTTAAAAATAAAACAAAATATGTTAATTATTAACTAAATAAAATTGAAAAAAGAGTTTAAATTAGGCAGTTAAAACAAAGAAACCCACCAGATAAACCTCTATGGAAGTTAGCTAAGATCTTCTAAATAAAATAATAATAATAATAAAGTCAACAGTAACAATAAAACAATGGATACATAATAATTCCAAAATCTAATGCAGGGAATGCTTTAAGGAGAGATCCAATAATCTAATCAATGGAGAACCCTGCAGGCCTTGGGGTTTCTGATTGGATTACATGTAGGTCTCTCTCACATGCCAAGACAGAGAGCCCCAAGAAAGATCAAAGCAGGCCACCAGCCTCCTTGGGGATAACGGCCATTCTGTATGAATACAGCCCCAGCTGCCCCAACTCTCAGTGACAGCTCTCCAGTGCTCCTACCCTCCACATAGGCTATAGATCACCTTTTTAAAAACACAGAAACCACAAACCCTTTCTCTTATGATACAACAACCACACATTCTATATTGCTGTTGTAACATAGAGCAGGTTGCTAAGAAGGTTGATACTAAGAGGGAGCAGCAATGACATTTAAAATACCAGAAACTCCCAAAATATTATTCTGTCTATAAATATATTATTCTTCATTCCTCTGCTCCCTTTAAATAAACTCCATAAATACTTTTTCTGAGATAATCTTTTTTCTCTCACTGTTCTTGGTAATATAGCACAACGAGTAGCAAGTTTATTTCTGCGGAAAGTAAGTACTATCTCTACCCTTATTGAGAAGAGAAATGTGGAGTAAAAATAATGCCTTTTTATTTCTTCTGCTAGACTTGATTAAAAGGAGAGTGTGGCCATAGACATGCTATGTGTTCACCAAACTACCTTCTTTTCCTAGACACACAAAAGAACATCATTTTCAGCCTCTCTTGCAGATGCAGATGCAGATGCATTAGAGCCTTTTCACTGAGTTCTAACCAATGAGAGGTCTGGCCTTAAAATGACTGTATGCAATTCTCTGACACTCTTTTCCCCTGTAGCAAAGGTTATGGGGGCTTCGTGTCTACATGTCACTGTCACAAGATGGTGGGAAGCTAGATTCCTGAGTCACCAACTGGAGGAAAGCCCCTGCCAACCCACATCAGACTTTGAAGGAGAAATTGTGCACTGAGTTCCAATGCCTTTATCTCTAATGACTGAGAATCAAGGTCACAGTCTTTTTATTTGCTTCTCACTTTATGGCTTCTGTAATGTTACTTATTCATCTCTCAAATTTCCTTAATTTATAATGTGAATTGCCAAGTAATTATTTTTCCATTTACTTCCTATTTTTATCTTATGATCTTCTGAAAAATTCTACTTTAAAATTTTAAACAGCTTATAGAAAGTCTATATTTGGTAGGTCCACCTTTATTAGCTATATTGATTATTTAAATTATTTAACATCTGACCAGCAACTAGCAAAAACAGCATAGAAACTTTTACAGTCACAAAGCTTATTTTATAGTTGTAATATCTGAAATCACATAGAGCTGTAGAGTTTGGCTACTATTAACAGTATAGCTGAGTAGCTCTGCCAGATCCAACCCTGCCACAGAAAACAAAACAAAACAAAATTTTGGAAAAAAGGTATCCAAACGGAGACTTGAAACTTGAAAGAAGGAACAGAGGATAAGGTTAGTTTTTCATCTTTTAGCGTCAGGACAGAATAAAGGTGGCTCTACATGGAGTGGTTAAAACTCTGATAGAAAACCTGTAGTATTCCTGGCCTGAAGACTCAGAGGACAGAGTTCAGGGAAACCACAGGAAAGGAAAAGTGAGAGGGTGACACTGAAAAGCAGACAGAGGGGGAGTGTGCCAAGTTCTCTCTGTAAACTTTCTTCATTTCTGTGGCTGAACCACAAATGTGCCAGGTAGGCTCAAATTAACACAGCTAAAGCTAAATAAACTGAAATTTGAACTGTTGCCACCTCAGAAAATTCAGACTATGCACTTTGAGACCAACCAAGTTTTGTGCCTGATTAAAAAACAAACAAACTACATAAAAATCAACTCTTCAGGAGGGTATAACAGAATCTAAAGTCTCCACAACATAACATTCACAATATCTCAGGTAAAATCCGAAATTAGTCAATAAAACAAACAAAAAAAGGGCTCATTTTATTTTTAGGAGAAAAGGCAATTAATCGTGATGAATCCTAACATGATGCAGTTGTCTAAACTGTTAGGCAAGGATATTGAAGGAACTATTTTAACTATGCCCAGGAAAGTAAATAAAAATACTCTTACAATGAATGTAAGGACAGGGAATCTCAGCAGAGAAATCGAACTATAAAAAAGAACTCAATGGAAATTCTAGAATTGAAATCATTACAGTTGTAGTTCTCCTGTCAATTATGATTTAGGGAAAAATAATTTTTATAACATAGCAACAAAAGGAGTAAAGTATCCCTATAACCCTCTACCTTTTTCCCTTTCAAATTCCTATTATGGAGTAAGCATTCAGAAGAGTCTGAGAATGTGCAGATAAAAGTACAAGCAAAGAGTGATGAATTCTTTCCCTTTCTTAAAGGAGTTTAAAGTCAAAATTTTGTGAAGCCAAATCCATACAACTTTATTAAGAAGAATGTAACAGAAACAAAAATGTCTTTGTTACAAATGATTTATATATTCTAACCGGACTGAGAGCATTGAAACAGTATCATTTTAGGACAACATTAAAACTATTTGATAGACAAAATTATTTGCCACAACACTGCAATTTTAATGACAGATCATTTTAATAGGCTTAACATTACAATTAGAGTAACTTTATGCTAATGATAAAAGTCTACAGTCCTCAAACTGTTCGTCATTCTTACTGCCTTTCTTCATTGAATTATATCCTCTTGCATTTCCCCTTAAGGCCAGTATGTTAACTTCTTCTCTATTAAGAAGTCATTAATTTGTAGGAAAAAATTAAAGTGACATAAAGTAGTAAGTGGATGGAAAGCAGAAAAACAAAGGGGGCAGATGCCAAGGATGCATAAATGTCACAGGAACCTTAAAGAATAGGAAAATAATTTGGAACCACATTCTCAATAGATTAAACCTCTGTCCTAAATTGCTACTTATTTTCTGGAAATGCTCTGTGAAACTACCTGAAATGTGTTTAACACTGTCATAACACTACATTTCATGCATTCTAAAAAGAATCACATTGGTTTAAAGGATGGAAAAAGAATTACAGTGATGCTTAAAAGACGTACATGGAGCTATTGGTTCCAACATGTTATATTGTTTTACAGTAGCTCTTTGTGACATATTTATTATGAAATTGGCATTTTAATTTAATCTGATAGCAGGAATAATTTTTTTGATGTGATGATCTGTATGAATACTCTGCTTTCTTCTTTTCTATTTTCAATTCAATTTCAAAACATAGAGTAGGAATACTTTTGCTTCCTTTGTTCACAAATATTCAACAGCTCTCCTACATTTTAAAAAAAAAGAGCAGACAGAACACACTAATGAAGCAAATGTAGTTTCTGTAATTTTGAAAGACAGCATTCATTAATAACATGATTCCTTTCTATCTCTGCCTACTTTCTTCCTCAGCTGATATTTTTGGAAGTCCACAAGAGATCTTTACATGGCTCCTTAGATTTTTTTCTCTCACATTTCTCAGAACAAAGAATAATTGTGCCCTAAGGATAAAAGAACAATGACACTTGTGCTTATTTTTCTTTAAAAGTGCCCTATTGTTTCTGCTATGTGCATCCACTGCTTTCCTGGTTTCCTTCCGTTTCTTACTGTGTAAAATGCCCATTGCAAAGTGGTGTATTGAAATCACATATTGTAAATATATTTGGAGTTTATTTATATTATCAGCACAGTCGCCAAATGCGAAGTCTCTCCACAAATTTCTGACGGAACACATTAACCCTGTACTGCTTTTTAAAGTCTGTGGAAGTAAAATGCCTATAGAAAGTGGCTGCGTCAAGAGACTCTGAGACCACCCTACATTTGGAGATTCATTAGAAAAACTCATGGGACTCAGCAAATAGTCGTACATATGTGAAGATTTACTAGAGAAATAGTACAATTACACAGCCTGATCATAAAGGGAAAACACTCAGGCAGAATGTGGACAAATCTATGTGCTGATCTTTTTGTGTTCTCTTTCTCTCATGAGGAATCACTCAGAGCACACTCTTCTCCCAGCAAAAAAAAAAAAAAAACAAAAAACGCAGCAACATGTGTGTGATGTTTCTGCACAGGGAAGTCCACTAGAGACTCAGCACCCAGGATTTTGACTGGAGGCTGGTCATGTAGGTATCATGTACCAAATTTCCAGACAAGCAGAAGGAAAGCAGAGGCTCAGCATAAATCACATTGGTTGTACAAACAGTTTTGGCACAACGAACCACTTTTATCAGTTTTGGGAATGGTAGTAACTCTCTTGAAATCGAAATTATCAGATACCAGCCAAGGTCCAAAGTTACGAGCAGACCTTTCTTAGGATAGAACGCTAAGGCATGGTATCTCAACTCCTTTCTGCACAGTGGCTAACCAAGGTAGCATTTGCCAATAGGAAATTCTTGAACACTTACAGTTTACCTAAAAATAAATGCCCTTTATACTGTAGGCTACCTGCCTCAGCAAAGTTATTGGATTAGCAGTTTGTTTTCTGGCTACGAATATAGATTTTTCTGATATAATTTATCAGCTTATTTTTATGAAGGGAATAAAAATGGAAGAGCTTCAATAAAAACAATTGATCTTACATTCTTTTGTAAATGGTCTTATTAACTAGATTGTCAAAGTATGCAGTTAACAAGATGTTGGAATTAATCAGTTAAAATGTAATTTCTCTCTGACCCTACTGAAAACAAAAACCCCACTATGATGCTCTGGCTACTGTAAGTTTTATGGCATAGTGAAGGTCACATTTTGATAGGCAAGTTGAAGCTACTACATATTCTTTGCTGCTCATCTCAATTTTGGTAATCAAGTTTTTAATACATATATCAGTTTAACTTAATTTTTTTATTGTTATTTATCCTTTAACATTAAGAATTCACCTACTTATAATTAACCACATTTGTTTGTTTTTCTTTTAACCTGTGAAAGCCTTCTACTTACTACTTAAATACTTTAAATGCAGATCGTTATATAAGGCTCATTCATAGCAACTCTTACTTCTTGGATCTATTTTGTCTGGCCCTAAGTAACTCCTTTTTACATTTTATTTATTCAAGAATCCCAGATGAGTAAGTTCAACTGGATAATCAACATTGTCCTATTTCAGTTTGTGAGACTTGGTGTACACAAAGGGAATTTGGTCCTGAGAATAAGGTGGGATTTACGAATACCAATTCTGGTGCCAGGGAGATAGGAATTTAGGTGCTCTGTATGTCACTTTCTAACTGTGTGTGGCCTGGATAAGTCCTTTAACCTATCCCCAATCTCCAAATGTGTAAAATGGGCGGGGGGAGGGTGGAGAATAACAGCTCTTCCTTCTGAGCATTGAAAAGATTAAATTTTAAAAATATATAAAGCAGATAATATAGTCTCTGCTTAGTAAATGTTAGAAATTATTATTGTAATGCTCATTATTTTTTATGACCATGGATGAATCAGAGTTGGCTTTAAATATAAACATTGCATTGTATAGCTGGTACTATCCATATTAATTAAAATAAAATCTATAGTCCATGCTTTCAACCTAGTAAACTTTATAGACTTTCTCAAAAACACACATGCTAGTCAAGGTACATTTTTGAGGAGTTACTTTGAATTAAAGCAATATGAATACATGTACACACACATTGAATACCTGGAACAAAAGACATTATAGAAAAATGTACTTTAGGAATTATATACTTATGAATTTCAGTTGATATAAACAACTCAGGAAAAAAAATTCTACTTATCGATTGTCCTGAAGTGGGAATGAAGCTGACCTTTTTATGCAGTTCTCTCATAGACAACTGAAATGTCTGAAAATTAGGACACTCTGATTATGATTATGGTTTTGGAAAACTGTACTAGTCATGTAAATATTAAAGACTAAAAAAAATTGAATTTATGTCATTTGCAGCCAGGGTTGAAATGATTCATTTCAGGTTTATTTCTGCTTTTTATACTGCTAAATATCAAATATATGTGTGTGTGTGTGTGTGTGTGTGTATGTGTGTGTGTGTGTGAGTTGTGCATATTTTTAGGGTTCATGTGATATTTGAATACCTGTATACAATGGGTAATAATCAAATCATGGCAATTTGGATAACCATTATATCTCAAACATTTATCTTTGTTTTGGGAATATTACAAATCTTCAAGCTATTGTGAAATATACAATAAATTATCATAAAGTATGATTTTCATACTATAATATCAAATACTAACACTTATTTCTTCTAACTATATTTTATACCCCTTCACTAACTTCTTTTTATCCTCCTCCCTTCCTCCTTCTTTTCCTAGCCTCTGATAATCAACATTTTACCCTCTACTTGAATGAGATCCACTTTTTTAGCTCTCACAAGTGGGAGAGAACATGCAATATTTTTCTCTGTGCCTGGCTTATTTCACTTAACATAATGACCTCCAGTTCCACCTATGTTGCTGCAAATGACAGGATTTCATTCTTTAATTTTATGGCTGAATAATATTCCATTGTGTATATATCAAATACTTTTAATTGTTTCTTTTGAAGCAACAGTTTATAAATGTTTATGAATTTTGGAGTATGGCTTCAAAGATTTAATGTACCCATTAGAGTGTCTGTGAGAGGACTTATATTCAGTATTTGAAACTACACTTATTAATGTCAAGTCAAATTAAAGTCAAAATCAAAAAGGAAAAAATAAAAAAATTTTCAGAATATTCATTTTACTAACTGGAGTTAAGACTGGATCCAAATATTATTATTGACTATTACAGACTGTTCTTGAATAAGTACACTGCAATTTAACTACATCTTATATTTAAACTTGGTTTTATCCAAAATATAAATTAGGTAGACTATGTACTGCAGTAGTAAAATATTTTTATTGGATTTTTTTAAAATGCAAACTTATTAAATGAAAATATAATTCCGTTTACAAAAAGACTGGTTTATAAAGTAAATGGTGAGATTAGTCTAATACATACTGCCATAACAATCTTGAAATCTCAGTAGTGTATAAGAAAGGTATTTTACTGTTTGTTTGTGTTAAATATGATCTCTTCAAGAAGATTGTGTTTTACTCCCCTTTGTCTATACAGTAGGACCCAAGCTGCAGATGCAGCCTATACCTGGTATAATGCAGGTAAAACACCACAGAACCAAGATCTTAACTTTCATAATGAATCTTCTCTATCACAGAAACACATATAAAATCAAGTTAGACAAATAACGAAAATAGCATTGATATAGTTTATTTACCTTGATTATTTCAACATGTAATAGTTTAAATTAATGGCATGAAACAACGTTTACCAACTAAATCAATATGTAACCAAACATTATGGGATATTTATACACAGAAAAAAGGCCACTGAAAAATTTAATGAAATACCATCCTTCTGAATTTAAGGTGTATAAATATCCTATAAAAGGTTCTGAATATGCTCCTCATCTACTTGTCTTCTTTACCCCCCTCTCCACTTTAATGTAAAACAATCTTTCAGGACCAGCAGCAACATTACAACAATACAAACATGTGCATAGCACCACTCAAAAAGAAATGACAAATTTGTGATGTGACATTTATCAGAAAAAGAAAAGAAGATCACTATATAAGCCTTCAAACAAATCACCATTATGTTCCTCCTGTGCTACCTTTCACTTCCTCACCTCCATACCTACAAGTAGTTAGATAGCTTGGTAAAAGGAGATAAATAGCTGAGAGAATTATTTTAGATAAATATTATTTCAAATAAATATTAAATTTGTGGCATCTTCTTGTATCCATTCTAGGAATGTAGACAGGGAAATGATCTGGTCTATCCTTAGACCCAGAGTCAGTGAAAGGACTTGTGTTCACATAAAAACAAACTCTGATCAGAATACTATAATTACATAGAAAAAAGGCACTGTCTATACATGGATACCTATATCTATATATTAATATGGATATAAATAAAATTATTTTGTCTGCAATTTCTGCTTTATAAATGACAATTTTATGTTGTGTTATACCAGTGACTGACTTTGATGAAAAATGAGGTCAGAGACATGTTCTGGTGAGCATAATTCTAGATTTCTGAAGAGAATGCCAGAGAGTTTTGTTCCCAAAACAGCAATTTCTAAAGTAATTCATTTTGAGTATATGTGTCACTGTTATTCAACTAAATACTGTCATGTTTTCTCATAAAATTACCATGAGTAAAGGTTGGATAACAAAAATCAAGCAGGCTATTAAAAACATTAATTCTTAAAAAAAAAAGTGAATCTAAATTATTGAGCCTTTTTAAATTTTAATTTTTGTGAGTACATAAAAGGTATATATATATATATGGGGTACATGAGATGTTTTGATACAGGCATGCAATGTGTAATAATTATGTAATGTAAAATGGGTTATCCACCCCTAAAGCATTTACTCTTTGTGTTAAAAACAATCCAATTATACTCTCTTAGTCCTTTTAAATGTATAATTAAATTATTATTGACTATAGTCACCCTGTCATACTATCAAATAATAGGTCATCCTTCTATTTCTTTGTACCAATTAACCAATCCCACCTCTCCACATCCCCTCAATACACTTCCCAACCTATGATAAACATCTTTCTATTGTCTGTCTCCAGAAGTTCAATTGTTTTTATTTTTGATACCACAAATAAGTGAGAACATGCAAAGTTTGTCTTTCTGTGCCTGGCTTATTTCACTTAGCATAATGACCTCCAGGTCCATCTATGTTGTTGCAAATGACAGGTTCTCATTATTTTTTTATGACTAGCTATTAATCTATTTAGTTGGTAAACGTTGTTTCATGCCATTCATCTGTTGAAAGACACTCAGTTTGCTTGGAAATTGCAAATAGTGCTGCAACAAACATGAAAGTGCAGATGTCTCTTCAACATACTGTTTTCCTTTCTTCTGTGTATATACCCAGCAGTGAGATTGCTGAATCATATGGTAGTTCTACTTTCAGTTTTTGGAAGAAGTTCTAAACTGTTCTCCATAGTGATTCTACTAATTTACAATCCCATAAACAATGTACAAGGGTCCCTTTTCTTCACATTCTTCCTAGCATTTGCTATTGTCTGTCTTTTGGATATAAGCCATTTTAATGGGGATGAGATGGTATCTCATTGTAGTTTTGATTTGCATTTCTCTGATGATCAGTAGTGTTGAACACCTTTTCGTATGCCTGTTTGCCATTTGTATATCTTTTTTTGAGAAATGTCTATTCAAAACCTTTGCCCATTTAAAAAATCAGATTATTAGATTTTTTTTTCCCTACAGTTGTTTGAGCTCCTTATATAGTCTGGTTATTAATCCCTTGTTAGATGGGTAGTTGCAAAAATATATTATCTCATTCAGTTGGTTATCTCTTTACTTTGTTGATGGTTTCCTTTGCTGTGCAGAAGTTTTTAAACTTGATGCAATCCCATTTGTCCATTTTGCTTTGGTTGCCTGTGCTTGCAGGGTATTACTGAAGAAATTTTTGCTCAGACCAGTGTCCTGGAGAGTTTCTCCAATATTTTCTTGTAGTAGGTTCATAGTTTGAGTCTTAGAGTTAAGTTTTCAATCCATTTTTATTTGATTTTTGTATGTAGTGAGAGATAGGGATCTAGTTTTATTCTTCCACATATGGATATATCCAGTTGTCCCTGCATCATTTATTGAAGAGGCTAAACCCCAATATATGTTCTTGGTATCTTTGTCTAAAATGAGTTTATTGCAAGTGTGTGAATTTGTTCTCTATTCTGTTCCATTGGTCTATGTATCTGTTTTTATGCCAGCACCATGCTGTGTTGGTTACTATAGCTCTGTAGAATAGTTTGACATCAGGTAATACTATTCCTCCAGTTTTGTTCTTTTTGCTTGAATAACTTTGGCTATTCTGGACCTTTTGTGGTTTTATACACATTTTAGGATTGCTTTTACTATTTATGTGAGGAATGCCATTGGTATTTTGTTAAGGATTGCATTTAATTTGTAGGTTGCTTTGGGTAGTATGGACATTTTAACAATATTGATTCTTCCAATCCATGAACATGTGATATCTTTTCATTTTTTGTATATCCTCTTCAATTTCTTTTATCAGTGTTTTATAATTTTCATTATAGAGATATTTCACTTCTTTGGTTAATTCCTAGGTACTTAATTTTATTTGTGATTGTTGTAAATTGAGTGACATTTTTTATTTCTTTTTCAGATTGTTCACTGTTGGCATATACAAATGCTATTGAATTTTGTATGTTGATTTTGTATCCTGAAATTTTACTGAATTGGTTTGTCAGTTCTAGTAGTTTTTGGGTGGAGTTGTTAGGTTTTTCCAAATATGAGATCATATCATCTGCAAACAAAGATAATTTGATTTCTTCCTTTCCAATTTGGATGTCTTTTATTTCTTTCTCTTCTCTGATTGCTCTAGAGCAATCTGGTAGATTGAATCTCATAGGACTTCCAGTACTATGATGAATAACAATGGTGAAAGTTGGGATTCTTGTCATGTACCAGAACATCAAGGAAAAGCTTTCAGTATTTCCCCATTCAGTATGATACTAGTTTTGGGTCTGTTTTATATGACTTTCATTATGTGAAGGTATGTTCCTTCTATACCGAATGTTTTTAGGGTTCTTATTGTGAAGGAACGTTGAATTTTACCACATGCTTTTCCACACTCATTGAAAAAAAAAAGTGTTTGTCCTTAGATATGACTGATTTGTATAAGTTGAACCATCCTTATATCCCAGAGATTAATTCCACTTGGTCATGACGAATGATCTTATTAATGTATTGTTGAAATTGGATTGCTAGTATTTTGCTGCAGATTTTTGCATCAATATTCATCAGATACATTAGTCTGTAGTTTTGTTTTTGGTTGTATCTTTGTCTGGTTTTGGTATCAGGGTTACATTGGCCTCATTGAATGAGTTTGAAAGTATTCCCTCCTTCTCTATATTTTGGAATTGTTTGAGTAGCATTGGTATTAGTTTCTCTTTAAATGTTTCATAGAATTCAGCAATGAAGCATGGGATCCCAGGCTTTTCTTTACTAAACAATTTTTTATTCTGGCTTCAATCTTGTTAATTGTTATTGGTGTGTTTATTTTTTTGAATTTCTCCATGGTTTAATCTTGGTATGTTGTATCTGTCTAGGAATTTGTCTATTTCTACTAGATATTCTAATTCATTGGCACATAGTTGCTCATAGTAGCCACTAATGATACTTTGAATTTCTGTGGTATCATTTATAATGTCTCCTTTTTCACATTGGATTTTATTTATTGAGATATTCTGTTTTTCTTAGTTTTTCTGTCTAACAGTTTGTCAATTTTATTTAGTTTTTTTAAAAAACAACTTTTTGTTTACTTCATCTGTTGTACTGTTTTCAAGTTCATTTATTTCTGATCTAATTTTTCTTTTTTTTTTTTCTAGTTTTGGGTTTGGTTTGCTCTTGCTTTCCTAGTTCTTTAAGATGCATCACTCAGTCTTTTCTTGGAAATCTTTCTTCTTGTTTGATGTAGGCACTTTTAGCTATAAACTTCCCTCTTTGTATTGCTTTTGCTGTATCCCATAAGTTTTATTATATTGTATTTCCATTATAATGTGTTTTAGGACAATTTTCAATTCCCTTCTTAATTTCTTCATTGACCCACTGGTTATTCAGGAGCATATTGTTTACTTTCCATGTATGTGTATAGTGTCCGAAATTCCTCTTGTTATTGATTTTGAGTTATTTTCCCATTGTGATCAGATGCTTAGCATTATTTCAATTTCTTGAATGCTTTTTAAATTTATTTTTATTTATATATTTTATTATATTTTAAGTTCTGTGATATATGTGCAGAACGTGCAGGTTTGTTACATAGGTATATATATGCTATGGTGGTTTGCTGCACTCATCAACCTGTCACCTACATTAGATATTTCTCCTAATGCTATCCCTCTCCCAGCCCTCCATCCCCCAACAGGCCCCAGTGTGTGATGTTTCCTTCCCTGTGCCCATATATTCTCATCATTCAACTCCCATTTATGAATGAGAACATGCAGTGTTTGGTTTACTGTTCCTGTGTTAGTTTGCTGAGAATGATGGTTTCCAGCTTCATCCATGTCCCTGCAAATAACATGAACTCATTCTTTTTAGTGGCTGCATAGAATTCAATGATGTATATGTGCCACATTTTCTTTATCCAGCCTATTATTGATGAGCATTTGACTTGGTTCCAATTCTTTGCTATTGAGAATAGTGCTGCAATAAACATACATGTGCAGGTATCTTTATAGTAGGCTGATTTATAATCCTTTGGGTATGTAACTAGTAATGGGATTGCTGGGTCAAATGGTATTTCTAGTTCAATAGTCTTGAGGTATCGCCATACTGTCTTCCACAATGGTTGAAGTAATTTACACTCCCACCAACGGTGTAACAGCATTCCTATTTCTCCACATCCTCTCCCGCATCTGTTGTTTCTTGACTTGTTAATGATCATCATTCTAACTGGCATGAGATGGTATCTCATTGTGATTTTGATTTGCATTTCTCTAATGACAAGTAATGATGAGCTTTTCTTCATATGTTTGTTGGCTGCATAAATGCCTTTTTTTTTGAAAAGTGTATGTTCATATCCCTCACCCACTTATTGATGTTTTTTTTTTTTCTAAATTTGTTTAAGTTCCTTGTAGATTCTGGATATTAGCCCTTTGTTAGATGGATAGATTGCAAAAATTTTCTCCCACTCTGTAGATTGCCTGTTCACTCTGATGATAGTTTCTTTGCTATACAGAAGCTCTTTAGTTTAATTAGATCCCATCTGTCAATTTTGGCTTTTGTTGCAATTGCTTTTGGTGTTTTAGTCTTGAAGTCTTTTCCCATGCCTATGTCATGAATGGTATTGCCTAGGTTTTCTTCTAGGGTTTTTATGGTTTTAGGTCTTATATTTAAATCTTTAATCCATCTTGAGTTAATTTTTGTATAAGGTATAAGGAAGGGATCCAGTTTCAGTTTTCTACATATGGCTAGCCAGTTTTCCCAGTAACAATGATTAAATAGGGAATCATTTCCCTATGGCTTGTTTTGGTCAAGTTTGTCAAAAATTGTAGATGTGTGGCATTGTTTCTGAGGCCTCTGTTCGGTTCTGTTGGTGTATATATATATATATCTGTTATATATATATATATCTATCTGTTATATATATATCATATATATATCTGTTTTGGTACCAGTACCATGCTGTTTTGGTTACTGAAGCCTAGTAGTATAGTTTGAAGTCAGGTAGCATGATGCCTCCAGCTTTACTCTTTTTGCATAAGATTGTCTTGGCTATGCAGGCTCTTTTTTGGTTCCATATAAAATTTAAAGTAGTTTTTTCTAATTCTCTGAAGAAAGGCAATGGTAGTTTGATGGGGATAGCATTGAATCTATAAATAACTTTGGGCAGTATGGCCATTTTTGCAATATTGATTTTTCCTGTCCATGAGCATGGAAAGTTTTTCCATTTGTTTGTGTCCTCTGTTATTTCCTAGAGCAGTGGTTTGTAGTTCTCCTTGAAGAGGTCCTTCACATCCCTTGTAAGTTGTATTTCTAGGTATTTTTATTCTCTTTGTAGCAATTGTGATTGGGAGTTTGTTCATCATTTGGCTTTCTGTTATTGGTGTATAGGAATGCTTGTGATTTTTGCACATTGATTTTGTATCCTGAGACTTTGCTGAAGTTGCTTAATAGCTTAAAAAGTTTTTGAGCTGAGATGATAGGGTTTTCTAAATATAAAATCATGTCATTTGCAAACAGAGATAATTTGACTTCCTCTCTCTCTATTTGAATACCCTTTATTTCTTGCTCTTGCCTGATTGCCCTGGCCAGAACTTCCAATATGATGTTGAATAGGAGTGGCGTGAGAGGGCATCCTTGTCTTGTGTCAGTTTTCAAAGGGAATGCTTCCAGCTTTTGTCCATTCAGTATGATATTGGCTGTGGGTTTGTCATAAATAGCTCTTATTATTTTGTGATACATTCTATCAATACCTAGTTTATTGAGTGTTTTTAGCATAAAGTGGTGTTGAATTTTATTGAAAGCCTTTTCTGCATCTACTGAGATAATCATGTGGTTTTTGTCATTGTTTCTGTTTATATGATGGATTATGTCTACTGATTTGTGCATGTTAAACCAGCTTAGCATCCCAGGGATGAAGTCGATTTGATCATGGTGGATAAGCCTTTTGATGTGCTGCTGGATTCGGTTTGCCAGTATTTTATTGAGGATACTCTCATCAAATTTTATCAAGTGATATTGGCCTGAAATTTTCCTTTTTTGTTGTGTCTCTGCCAGATATTGGTATCAGGATGATTCTGGCCTCATAAAATGAGTTAGAAAGGAGTCTCTCTTTTTCTATTGTTTGGAATAGTTTCAGAGGAAATGGTACCAGCTCGTCTTTGTACCTCTTGTAGAATTTTGTTGTGAATCTGTCTGGCCTGGGCTTTTTTTGATTGGTAGGCTATTAACTACTGCCTCGATTTCAGAACACGTTGTTGGTCTATTCAGGAATTCAATTTCATCCTGGTTTAGTCTTGGGAAGTTGTATGTGTCCAGGAATTTATCTATTTATTTTAGATTTTCTAGTTTATTTGTGTAGAGGTGTTTATAGTATTCTCTGATGATAGTTTGTATTTCCGTGGGATCAGTGGTGTCTCCCCTTTATCATTCTTTATTGTGTCTATTTGATTCTTCTCTTTCTTCATTATTAGTCTGGCTAGTGGTCTATTTATTTTGTTAATATTTTCAGGAAAAAAAACAGCTCCTGGATTCACTGATTTTTTGAAGGGTTTTTTGTGTCTGTATCTCCTACAGTTCTGCTCTAATCTTAGTTATTTCTTGTCTTCTGCTAGTTTTTGAATTTGTTTCCTCTTGCTTCTTTAGTTCTTTTAATTGTGATTTTAGGGTGCCGATTTTAGATTTTTCTTGCTTTCTCCTGTGGGCATTTAGTGCTATAAATTTCCCTCTGCACATTGCTTTAGCTGTGTTCCAGAGATTCTGGTACATTGTGTCTTTGTTCTCATTAGTTTCAAGGAACTTACTTATTTCTGCCTTAATTTCATCATTTACACAGTAGTCGGTCAGGGGCAGTTTGTTCAGTTTCCATGTAGCTGTGTGTTTTTGAATGACTTTCTTAATCCTGAGTTTTAATTTTATTGCACTGTGGTCTGAGAGACTGTTATAACTTCCATTCTTTTGCATTTGCTGAGGAGTGTTTTACTTCCAATTATGTGGTCAGTTTTAGAATAAGTGCTATGTGATGCTGAGATGAATGTATATTCTGTTGATTTGGGGTGGAAAGTTCTGTAGATGTCTGTGAGGTCTGCTTGGCCCAGAGCTGAGTTCAAGTCCTGGGTATCCTTGTTGATTTTCTGGCTCATTGATCTAATACTGACAGTGGGGTGTTAAAGTGTCCTACTATTATTGTGTGGGAGCCTAAGTCATTTTGAATGTCTCTAAGAACCTGCTTTATGAATCTGAGTGCTCCTGTATTGAGTGTATATATATTTAGAATAGTTAGCTCTTCTTGTTGCATTAATCCCTTTGCCATTATGTAATGCCCTTTGTCTTTTTTGATCTTTGCTAATTTAGTCTGTTTCATCAGAGACTAGGATTGCAACCCCTGCTTTTTTTTTTTCTGCTTTCCTTTTTTGCTATCCATTTTCCATTTGCTTGGTAAATATTCCTCCATCCCTTTATTTTGAGCCTATGTGTGTCTTTGCACAAGAGATGGGTCTCCTGAATACAGCACAATGATGGGTCTTGACTCTTTATCCTATTTGCCAATCTGTGCCTTTTAATTGGGGCATATAGCCCATTTACATTTAAGGTTAATATTGTTATGTGTAAATTTGATCTTGTCATTATGATGCTAGCTGGTTATTTTGCCCATTAGTTGATGCAGTTTCTTCATAGTGTTGATGGTCTTTACACTTTGTTTTGTTTTTGCAGTGGCTGGTACCAGTTTTTTCTTTCCATATTTAGTGCTTCCTTCAGCAGCTCTTGTAAGGCAGGCCTGGTGATGACAAAATCCCTCAGCAATTGCTTGTCTGTAAAGGATTTTATTTCTCCTTCACTTATAAAGCTTAGTTTGGCTGGATATGAAATTCTCTGTTGAAAATTCTTTAAGGATGTTGAATTTTGTCCCCCACTCTTTTCTGTCTTGTAGGGTTTCTGCAGAGAGATCTGCTGTTAGTGTGATGGGCTTCCTTTTTTGGGTAACCCAACCTTTTTCTCTGTCTGCCCTTAACGTTTTTTCCTTCATTTCATCCCTGGTGAATCTGATTATATTTCTTGGAGCTACCCTTCCCAAGGAGTATCTTTGTGGTGTTCTCTGTATTTGCTGAATTTGAATATTGGCCTGTCTTGCTATGTTGGGGAGGTTCTCCTGGAAAATATCCTGAAGTGTGTTTTCCAACTTGGTTCTATTCTCCTTGTCATTTTCAGACATACCAATTATATAGTAGGTTTGGTCTTTTCACATAGTCCTATATTTCTTGGAGGCTTTGCTCTTTCCTTTTCATTTTTTTTCTCTAATCTTGTCTTCGCGCTTTATTTTATTAAGTTGATCTACAATCTCTGATATCCTTTCTTCTGCTTGATTGATTCAGCTATTAATACTTGTGTATACTTCATGAAGTTCTTGTGCTGTGTTTTTCAGCTCCATCAGGTCATTTATGTTCTTCTCTAAACTGGCTATTCTAATTAGCAATTCCTCTAACCTTTTGCCAAGGTTCTTAGCTTCCTTTCATTGGGCTAGAACATGCTCCTTTAGCTTGGAGAAATTTGTTGTTACCCAACTCCTGAAGCCTACTTCTGTCAATTTGTCAAACTCATTCTCTGTCCAGTTTTGTTCCCTTGCTAGCGAGGAGTTGTGATCCTTTAGAGGAGAAGAGATATTTTGGTTTTTGAAATTTTCAGCCTTTTTGTGCTGTTTTTTCCTAATCTTGATGGATTTATCTACCTTTGGTCTTTGATGTTAGTGACCTTCGGATGGAGTGTGTGGTCGTCCTTTTTGTTGATGTTGATGCTATTGCTCTCTGTTGGTTGGCTTTCCTTCTAACAGTCAGGCCCTTCTTCTGCAGGTCTGCTGGAGTTTGCTGGAGATCCACTCCAGACCCTGTTTGCCTGGGTATCACCAGCAGAGGCTGCAGAACAGCAAAGACTGCTGTTTCTTCCTCTGGAAGCTTCGTCCCAGAGGGGCACCTGCCAAATGCCAGCCGGAGCTCTCCTGTATGAGGTGTCTGTTGACTCCTGCTGGGAAATTTCTCCCAGTCAGTAGGCATGGGGGTCAGGGACCCACATGTGGAGGCAGTCTGTCCCTTAGCAGAGCTGGACTGCTGTGCTGGGAAATCTGCTACTCCCTTGAGAGCTGGCAGGCAGGAATGTTTAAGTGTGCTGAAGTTGTGCCCACAGCTGCTCCTTCCCCCAGGTGCTCTGTCCCAGGGAGATGGGAGTTTTATCTAAGGCCCCTGACTAGGACAGCTGCCTTTCTTTCAAACATGTCCTGCCCAGAGAGGAGGAATCTGGAGAGGCAATCTGGCTACAGAGGATTTGTGGTGCTGTGGTGGGCTCCGCCCTGTCCAAACTTCCCTGGGGCTTTGTTTACACTCTGAGAGGAAAACCACCTACTCAAGCCTCAGTAATGGCAGACACCCCTCCCCTCACCAAGCTTGAGCACCCCAGGTCGACTTCAGACTTCAAGAATTTCATGCCAGTGGGTCTTAACTTGTTGGGCTCTGTGGGGTGGGACCCACTGAGCAAGACCACTTGGCTCCCTGGCTTCAGCCCCCTTTCCAGGGGAGTCAATAGTTGTCTTACTGGCATTCCAGGCACCACTGGGGTACAAAGAAAACCTCCTACAGCTAGCTCAGTGTCTGCCCAAAGGATTGCTCAGTTTTGTGCTTGAAACCCAGGGTCTTGGTGGTGTAGGCACCCAAAGGAAATCTGCTGGTCTGTGGGTTGTGAAGACCTTGGGGAAACTGTAGCATCTGGGGCAGATAGCACTGTCCCTCATGGTAGGGTTCTCACAGCTTCCCTTAGCTAGGGGAGGGAGTTCCCTGACCCCTTGCACTTCCTGGGTGAGGCGATGCTCCACCCTGGTTCTGCTCACTCTTCGTGGGCTGCACCCACTGTCTAACCATTCCCAGTGACATGAATCGAGTACCTCAATTGGAAAGGCAGAAATCACCCACCTACTGTGTTGGTCTCTCTGGGCTCTGCAGTCAGGAGCTATTCCTATTCGGCCATCTTGCCCGGGAGTCCCAATTTCTTGAATTTTTATTTATTTATTTATTTGAGACCGTGTCATGCTCTGTCACCCAGGCTGGAGTGCAGTGGTGTGATTTCGGCTCACTGCAGCCTCCATCTTCCAGGTTCAGGTGATTCTCTTGCCTCAGCCTCCTGAGTAGCTGGGATAATAGGTTTGTGCCACCATGCTCAGCTAATTTTTGTATTTTTAGTAGAAGCAGGATTTCACCATGTTTGGCCAGGCTAGTCTTCAACTGCTGACCTCAAAGGATCCACCCATCTTGGCCTCCCAAAATGCTGGGAGTACAGGCGTGAGCCACCATGCCCAGCTCTAGAATGTTTTAAGACTTGTTTTGTGACCTAACATATGGTCTATCCTTGCAAATGATTCATGTGTTGAGGAGAGGAATGTGTATCTAGCGGCTCTTGGATGAAATGTTCTGTAAATATGTATTAGGTCTATTTAATCTATGCTGCAGATTAAGTCCAATGTTTCTTTGTTGATTTTCTTCTGGCTGGGATATCTCTCCATTGTGGAAAGTTGGGTGTTGAAATCTCCAGAAATTATGGTACTGGAGTCTATCTGTCTCTTTAGCTCTGTTAATATTTGCTTCATATATATATAGGTGCTCCAGTGTTGGGTGTATGTATATTTAAAATTGTTATATCCTCTTGCTGAGTTGACCCCTTTATCACTGTATAGTGGCCTTCTTTGTCTCTTTCTATAGTTTTTGTCTTGAAATTTATTTTGTCTGATATAAGTATAGGTACTCCTTCTCTTTTTTGGTTTCCATTGCCATGGTATAACTTTTGTGAACCTTTTATTTTTAGTCTATGTGTGTCTTTACAGGTGAAGTGTACTTCCTGTAGGCAACCAATCAGTAGGCCTTGTTTTATTTTATCCATTCAGCCACTCTATGTCTTTCTAATGGAGAGTTTAGTCCACTGACATGCAGTGGTATTATTGATAAGTAAGGACTTATGCCATTTTGTTATTTGTTTTCTGCTCGTTTTGTGATCTTGTCTTCCTCCTTTCTTTTCCTTCCTGTATTTCTTTTAGTGAAGGTGATTTCCTCTGGTGGTATGACTTGGTTTCCTGCTTTTTATTTTTTGTGTATCTGTTTCAAGTTATTTAGATTGAAATTGCCATGGGGCTTCCAAATACTGTATTACAACTCATTACTTTAGCTGATAACAACACTGTCTGTATAAATAAACAAGCAAAAGAGAATTAATGAAGACTCTATGCCTCAACTTTGCCCCTCCACTCTAACTTTTTGTTGTTTCTATTTATATCTTATTGTACTGTCTGTGTCTTGAAAAGTTTTTGTAGTTACTATTTTTGATTGGTTCATCATTTAGTCTTTCTACTTAAGAGTAGTTTATACACTAAAGTTTCAGTGTTATATTAATTTGTGTTCTACCGTGTGCTTACTATTACCAGTAAGTTTTGTACCTTCAGATGATTTCTTCTTGCTCATTAACATCCTTTTCTTTTTGATTGGAGTACTCGCTTTAGCATTTCTTGATAGACAGATCTGGTGTTGATGAAATCCCTCAGGTTTTGTTTGCCTGGGAAAGTCTTTATTTCTCCTTCATGTTTGAAGGATATTTTCAGCAGATATACTATTCTAGGGTAAAAGTTTTTTTTTTTGCTTTTTCTTCAGTACTTTAAATATGTTATGCTACTCTCTCCTGGCCTGTAAGGTGTCCACTGAAAAGTCTGCTGCCAGATGTATTGGAACTCCTTTATATCTTATTTGTTTCTTTTCCCTTGCTACTTTTAGGACACTTTATCCTTGATATTTTGGAGTTTGATTGTTAAATGCATTGAGGTAGTCTTTTTCTTTTTTTTGGAGGTAAATCTGCTTGGTGTTCTATCATCTTCTTATTCATAAATACTGATATCTTTCTCTAGGTTTGGGAAGTTCTCTATTATCTCTTTGAATGAACTTTCTACCCTTATCTTTTTCTCTATCTCTTCTTTATGGTCAATAAATTTTAAGTTTGCTCACTTGAGGCTATTTACTAGATGTTGTAGGCATGCTTCATTGTTTTTTATTCTCTTTTTCTTTTGTCTTCTCTGACCGTATTTTCAAATAGCCTATCTTCAAGCTCACTAATAGTTTCATTGGTTTAATCAATTCTTCTTTTAAAAGACTCAGATTCTTCAGTATGCCAATTGCATTTTTCAGCTCCAGAATTTCTGCTTTTTACTTATTTCAAACTTTTTGTTAAATTTATCTGTTAGCATGGTGAATTCCTTCTCTTTGTTATCTAGAATTTGTTTGAGTTTCTTGAGAATGACTACTCTGAATTCTCTGAATGAAAGGTCACATAACTCTGTTTTTTGAGGATTGGTCCTTGGGTCTTATTGAAATGAGTTGGTGAGAATATGTTTTCCTGCATGATGCTGTTACTTGTAGATGCTCTTCTTTGTCTGGGTATTGAAGAATTAGGTATTTATTGTAGACTTTCTAGTTTGGACTTGTTTGTATTTTTCCTTCTTTGGAAGGCTTTCTAGATATTCATAAGGACTTAGGTGTTGTGATCTAAGCTGTATCTGCTTTAGGGGGCACTCCAAGTCCTGTAATGCTGTGTTTCTCACAGACTCATTAAGGTACTGCCTCAATTTTTAGACAAGATCTGGATGAATTCTCTGGATTATCCGGAAAAGATTTTTGTTCTCTTCCCTTGCTTTCTGTCAAACAAATGGCATCTCTCTCTCTTGCTCTGTTCTGAGCCACCTGGAGCTGTGAGTGGAGTGACACAAGTACCCCTATAGCCAACACCATTTACACTGCACTGGGTCAGACAGCACAGTACTGGGTCTTGCCTAAGACCTTGTGTAACCACTCCCTGGCTACTTCCTATGTTTGCTCAAGGCCCTGGGGCTCTATAATCAGCATATGTCCCAGCCAGCTAGGCCTGTGTCCTTCCTTTCAGGGTGGCTAGCTCCCCCAGGGCCCAGGCAGGTCCAGAGGTGATGTCTTAGAGTCAGGGACTAGAGTCAAAAACCTTAGGTGTTTACCTGGTGATCTATTGTGCTACAGCTGAGATGGCAGTCAAACGACAAGATGCAGTCCTTCCTACTCTTCCTTCCCCTTTCCAAAGGCAGTGGAGCCTCACCCTGAGACCACCAAAACCACAGGCCCACAGGAAGTACTGCCAGACTACTACCAATGTTTGTTCCTTTAGAGCCCAATAGCTCTTCAATCAGTTTGTGGTAAATGCTGCCTGACCTGGGACTCAACCTTCAGGAAAGTGGGCTCCTATCTGGGCCAGCGCATGTGCAGAAATGCCATCCAAGAACCAAATCCTGGAATTGGGGCCCCCAAATCGTGTTTAGTACTCTACCCACCTTGTGGCTGAGCTGGTAACTAAGATGCAAGACAAAGTCCCCTTTACTTTTCCATCCATTTTTCTCAGGCAGAAGTAGTCTCACCACATAGCCATCATAGCTGGGAATGTGCTATCACCTGAAGCCAACAAGTCTCAAAGTCTCACCCAAGGCCCTCAAAGTAGTATCTGGGTATTGCGGCTGGTTATTCAGGGTTCAAGAGCTCTTCAGTTAACATGATGAATCCTCCCAGGACTGGGACTTTCCCTTCAAGACATTTCTAGACACACCTGAGCCAGAAGGGGTATCCAGGAGCTAGGACCTGAAACAGGGACCTTACAACTCTGCCCAGTGCCTTATTCTTCTGTGGTTGGCTTGGTATGCAAGATGCAAGACTTCCTGAAACACAGGGAAAAGGTCTCTTTTAGAGCCATGAATTGTAAAACCTGGATGGATGCCAACACTCTCTTAGCCACCCTGACTGGTGTCTCTGTAGGTTGTGTGCCCCCTCCAATCCACTGGCTCTGGGCCCAGTTCAGTACTACGACTCACCTAGGAGTTGCAGTCCTTGTGGTCTAGAGTGCCTTCAGGCTTATTTAGGGCCCCAGGGCACTTTAGCCTGTAGTCAGGAGGTCTGCAGGAACTCATGTTTGGACCACTAGGATCAGTGATTCCCCTGTAGCTAAGTCTGATTTAAATGTTTCTTTAAATGCCAGGCATCAGCTAAGTTTGGTCTAGTTTTGTTTTCTGCTATGACAGGGCATCACTTAGCTCAATGCCTCACAATTGCTAAGCTTTCTCTCTCCCCAGCACACAGAAATGCTTTCCGCACCATGATGTCAATGCTACGGGATGGGGGAAGGGTGGCGGAGGCAGTTTAAGACAGGTTTTCCTACCTCTTCAGTGCCTCTTTCAATGATACGAAGATAAAACCAGGTACTGTGAGTGCTCATCCAGTTTTTGGTTCTTATGGAGGTGCTTTTTCTTGTGTAGTAGTTGTTAAATTGGTGTTCTTGCAGTGGGGGTGATTGGTGGAAACTTTTATTCCACCACCTTGCTCCACTCCAAGTCTCCAAGTCCTTTATTTAATCAAACTTATTCTTATTGAAGGAAACATAATATAGTAACAAGAAGATGCTCATCTGGGGATGTTTAATAAAATATTATCCAATCTAATCACACGTTCATGAATAATCACCCTGCCACAATGAATGCAAGGTTAGTATTTAAGGATGGGAACTCAGCATGTGTCAATTTTTTATAACACAATTTACAGAAAGAGCAGAGATAGTATGACTCTAAAGGAGTTCATTATTTTTAGAGGACAGGCTGATGCATAAGTTCAACCATGTCCTTGATCCCTTTCTCTCCCTCTGCCTGCCACATTCACTCAGAATAAATTTATTCACGCTCTGATTGGTTGGACAGATTGAAAGCCTAACATCTAAATTCAGCCAAAGGAGAAGCTCACTGTGTAGAGAGGGCTCACCATTGCTGTTTAGACCCTTAATTTTGTTCTGCAATTTCCATTTCATAGGCAAATCAGTAATAGCACCTTCCACATCCTAGGCCATGAATGAAACATTGACAGATCCCCCAGAGCCTCCAGAGAAGTGTCCAAGTTGACCATAATCTTGATTTCAGCCTTCTGGGACCCAAAGCATAGAAATCTGCTGATTCAACCCATACTTTGACCTACGTAACTGGAATAGCAAATTTGTATACTTTAAAGCTGATAAATTTGTGGGAACTTGTTAGGTCAGTCATAGAAAACTAATACAGAGAATAACAGAAATTAAAGTGAAATATACATTTTAAAAGATATTTAAAAGTATGTTTTGGAAAAAAGAGTAATGAGTAAATTGAAGAGAAGTACAGGGGGAAGAAGATTTCTTTCCTTACCCATTGCAAGGTTCATAGCTCAGATTAACAAAAGAAAAGCATACACATTTATTTAATATAAGTTTTATGTAACATGGGAAGCTTCAGAAATGAAGACTCAAAGACCCAGAGAAAACTGTATATTTTATGCTAAGTGTGATGAAGAAGTGAGTAGTTGTAGAGAAACATGATTGGCCAAAATGAGGGTATGGGGCCAGGTGTGGTGGCTCACACCTGTAACACCAGCACTTTGGGAGGCCGAGGTGGGCAGAGGAGTTTGAGACCAGCCTGGCGAACATGGCAAAACCCCATCTCTACCAAAACTACAAAAATTAGCCAGGTATGGTAGTGCATTCCTGTAATCCCAGCTACTCATGAAGGGGAGGTAGGAGAATTGCTTGAACCCAGGCAGGGGGTGGGGTAGGTGGAGGTTGCAGTGAGCCAAGACCATGCCATTGCACTCCAGCCTGGGTGACAGAGCAAGACTCCGCCTCAAAAAAAAAAAAAAAGGGTATGACCTAATGGTAATAAACTTTGGAGGTAGGGTATGGAAATTTAGCATGGCTTGTTTGTTCAGATTCTTCTTGGCATCCTTGTGTGACATTCCTTTCCTCCGGCATAGGGCAGGACCCCTCTGGAATGAGAGTCTTATGACCTATTTTCAAGGAAAACTCAGCTAGGTTTTATGGCCTGATTTAGGGGACAAGGAACAAGGAGAATTCTTTCTAGTTTTTATTACTTGCTTCTGCTATTTTCTCAAATGCCTGGGTGCCATATTTTGGAGTAGCATGTCCTGAACCCTATCAGGAGCCATAGGATTCATTAAGAACAGAATGATTTGAATCTATGTAATGGATTCCAAGTCTTTATTTAAGAGAGTAAAGTGTTAAGGATCCTGGGATTCTTAACAATTAGCTGGGCAATTAGCTGAGACTTTAGCTGAATTTGTGATTATCTGGCTGTTTCCCTCTTTAGCCCCAGTTTAAAAAGTTGTATTTCTGCCTTGGACGCTGTTCTACATTTCTGCTCCAGTCAAAATTCTAGTCCCTAAGTTTTTTTGCAAGAGCAGCAACTCTACTGTGCTCTTTCTTGAGGATTAGAACTCTTCTCCTGAATATCAGAGACTGATGGACTGCAGTCCAAATGCTCACCTTTTAGATGCCAACTGCTTTTCTCTACTATCATTTCTGAGCCTTGACTGCTTCACAGCAGCAGGAATTTTATTTCTCTCCCAATACTGACTCTTTGCCTGAACAGCAGTCTCTCAATTGAAAAATATTTACTGAGCATTTCTTCTGTGTAGGGTGACTATAAATTAAGCAGAAACACTTGGGACAGTGAAGAGGCTGTCATTAATAATCCTGCCAGGACAATAGGCGTAATTGGAACTGTCCTGGCAAATCTGTATGAATGCTCACCTTGGCCATATTCCAACTGATAATCCAGGGACCTGGATTAGAGTAATGAAAAGCACACACCAGGCAAAAATTAGTGCTCTCTTGGAGCTTACATTTTGCTAGAGAAGACAGACAATAAACAAAATAAAGAAAAAGGTACTATAAAATGTTAGATAATGATAAAGGACTATGGAACAAATAAGGCATAGAAGGAAGAATTGAACTGGGTGTATAACTGTGTGGAGGTGCAAAATTAAATGTTGTGGTCAGGGTAAGCCTCAGTGACAATCTGACTTTGGAGCAGAGACCTGTTGAGGATGAGGGAAAGCACCATAAGGAAATCTGTGGGAAAACAGTTCCAGGCAGTGGGGAGAGCAAATGCAAACACCTGAGGAAGAAGTGTGCCTGGTGGGTTCTAGGTAAGAGCAGGGAATGGGTCATATCAAGGAGGGCTTTGCAAGCTATTTTGAAGAATTTTCCTTTACTTTGAATGAAATGAGGACCCAAGGGAGGGTGTGAATCAGTGGAGTGATTATGATCTATTTCCAGTTTCAACAGGATTTCTTTGGCTGCTGTGTTGTGAGTAGACTGTGAGAGCTAGGGGTAGAAGGAGCAAGAAACGTCTTATTCACTTGAATGAAAGGAAGAACAAACCTAACAGGACCAGCCTCACAAGCCCTAACACATGTGGTCCCTCCTTTTGCCCACAACCCATCAGGTGGGCCTGTGCCAATCAGAGCCCCTCCTTGCCGGTTCACTAAGCTGTGACTAGACAGCTATAGCTCACTGACAATTGCCATGGGTCAGGATGAGACATGAATCAAAGCTACAAATATATGTTTGTATTATAAATGAACATCCACATTTTATTTTTCAGCAGATCTTTGCAGAAGATTATGATATTGTGATATAATAAGAAATACATATTTCATCTGTGTCCCCAGTTTCTGGAATAGAGCCCCCAAACCCCTGTAATTTCCTAATAGGAGTGCTAGGTACATCTTTTGTTCTGATATTTGGTCTCTGACCTTGGTTCCTGACACAGAGTTTCTAATCACTTGGAACTTCCAGGATGATAGGAATATTTTTTGTTCTAATAAAATGAGTCATGGTGGACTCCTGGATAGGAAGTGGTCACCAGAAAAACCAAGCTGTAATTAGAGGGTTAGTTCAGCTTCATCCCCCATCTCCCAGGAAGGAGAGAGGGGCTAGGTGCTGACTTAATAATTGATCACATGTATATGATAAAGCCTCTAAAAATCCCTATACTATGGAGTTTGGAGAGCTTCTGGGTTTCTGAACACATGGAAGTGCTGAGAGGGTGACATGGTGAAGAGGGCATAGAAGCTTTGCACCCTATCACTCATGCCTTACGTATGTATCAGTTTATTTAGCTGTTCATCTATATTCTTTATATTGTTAATCAGTAAACGTAAGTAAAGTGTTTCCCTGAGCTCTGTGAGCTACTCTAGCAAATGATTGAACCTAAGAAGGGAGTTGTGGAAATCTCCAGTGTGTATCCAGGTTGGCCAGAAATTGTGAGTAACCTGAGAATTGACTACTTGCAATTGGTGCATGAAGTGGGGAGCAAAATTGTGGGACAGAACCTTTAACCTGCAGGATCTGAATTCTATCTCTAGGTAGATAGTGTCAGAATAGAGTCAAACTTTAGGAGCACCCAGCTGGTGTTGAAGAATTGCTTAGTATGAGAAAAAACTCATGCATTTGGTTAACAGAAATGTTCTGTGTTGAGTGTGGTGTCAGAACCGAAGTGTGCTAGAAGTATTGAGTGTGGAGAGTATAGTAAGAGAAAAGTTAGTTGGGTTTTTCCTATTACACATAGATGCTTGCTCTTGAAAATAAAGTTTCCACAGAATATCTATGTGAAATATGTAGGTGAACTTGGTGTATATGCTAAGCCAAGGTGAAAGCATTGTGCCTGAATCTTTCTTTTGTTTCAACAAAAAGAGAAACATGGCCTCTCATCCAGCCTTTTGCACAGTGGCAGAATTTGCTTGAAGCAGCAGGCAGCCAAGTGCCAACAAAAGAGATATAGCCATTAACTGTAACTTTGCTGAAGACAAGGAAGAAGACTTTTCCTGAAGCGTGAACATCTGAGACTTAAGCCAAATGAACACCTGTGAGGGTCCTGTTGCCATCCCCTCCCACACTGATGTAGAAAGGTAGCCCTTGATGCAACTGTGTCATGAAGATGTAGAAAAGTGATCCCACTTCTCAGTCAGGAAAAATAAAAACCCTAAAAATCCAGAAAAGAGAGACATTCATGAACAATCATTTCAAATGCCTAGCTTAATGCTCATAGCATTCCGCATTTTCTGCTGTACACATTTTCCTCCTTGCTGTAAATAAGGACCAAGATAACATGATACTGTGGTTTCCTGAAGTCAGAGCTATGCTTCTGAAAAGTTCCCTGTGAAAGGCAGCTTGTGCCTATTTTCAAGTAGTCATTCAACCGTAAAAATCCTGCTGCCATTTTCTGGCGGTAGGAATCTGCAAGCACTGCAACCACTGACTACAAGTGAACACTGCAATATCTTCCTGGAGCTTTTTAATTGAAGAGTCACATTTTCTTCACACTTGCACAACCCTGAGTTCAGATTATCATGTGGACCTTAAATTTCTTCAAAGCATAGTGAAGGGTTCCCTTTAGGGCCAAGACAAAATTGTTTTCACTTTGGTTTAGAAGAGTATATAGCTCTATGTTACTTAAGTGATTAATTTACAGGTTTTGATATGAAGAGAGTTTCATTTACTTAATAAGTATTTATTATATACCTTCTAGTGGAGAGACAGGCAATAAAGTCTAAGCACAATAGCATGGTTATATATTGATAGTACCTATCAATCACTTTACCTACCTTATGATATAAAAAATGCCATAGTAAAGAGAAAATTAAAACAGAGTAAGACGTTTCAGAAGTGTGTATAGAAATAAGCTGCATATTTAATAGGAATGCACAAGGAGGCCCTTATGAAGAAGGTGAATTCTGGGAAAAGTCTTTCCAGGGAGGAAGCAAGCAATGTATATGTCCGGATGATGAGGGCTCCAGACAAATGTAATCACCAGTGCAGAGGCCAGGGTATGTTAAAATTTCACTCTCTGGATTAAAACCTTTCAACACCTTCTCCCAAATTACAGAACAAAGGGTCAGCTTCTCCCTCTGCTGCACAAGCAAGACCTTCATCATAGGCTCACCACCACATAGAGATAGCGCTCTACCTACCATCTCTACCAACCTCTTTATATATCTCAAGCTCCAGTGAAAATTGGCTGGGGAACAGCAGGGAGGCCATGTGGCTGGAGCTAAGGGCATGTGTGTCGGGGAGCAGGGTGGAGTCGGGGGAGGTAGGGCCGTGGTACAAATATCAGAGCAGAGCTGATTCAAGTTTTGGAGGGCTCGAGGCTTATACAATTTCAGGCTTCTCTTTAAGAGAAAGAATTAAAGTGTACAAATACAAAACTAGGTGCATATTTAAGTAGAATGACAAAAGAAATTGCGACAAATTACAAACTTCACAAAGCGGAAAAAAATCAAAAACATTAAAAGTCCTGAAGTATGGTGCAGTGTTTAATTGGATGTGTTGCCTTTCCTGTGTGTTTCTTACAGGACAGAACTTCTGTTTAGACAAGTGTTGATGTGGACCAACCACTCTGTTCATGATTATATATGTCTGGTGATTAGAAGATATTCCCAGAGTCTGGCTCCTGGCCCTATACACTTCATTGACTGCTTCCCTCCGTCTATCTACATACTTCCAGGTGCAAGAGCCATAGCACATGTTATTTTCATCAAACACTGTAGGCCTTGCATTCTCACATCAGCACAGTGGGCAAGAGGAGAGTTCCTGGAAGTTATCCCTTACACTGGAAAAGCTGGAACCAGTTTAACTCTGTGTAGAGTGGTGAGGCACATGAATACATCTCAGAAATCCAAACAAGATAGATGCTCTTGACTAGATTTTAAATACTCCCTGGTGATTCAGATGACAAAACCCCTCTGTGACAAAGGCATAGTTGCTGGGGGTGGGGGCAGGAAGCGAATATGCCACTTTGTAGGATGGAAAGGACTCTGGCAAATTTAATAGGGAGCCCTGGAGGGTGTGCAGCACAGACATGACATGACCTGACTTACTGACTTTTACCTCTTGCAAGACACAATTTTTCTAAATTTTGCACATCTTAGATTGGGGTTGCTGGGATTATCTTCTGGGAAACTGTCTTAGAATAGTTGTTTGTCACGTGTTAGTTTAGACACAGCTGTCATTGCCTGGACACAGAGGAACTTGTTCAGGTAGATTCTTATTTCTTACCTTCAGTCAAATTCTGTGCATAATCAGTACTACACCTGTTGATTTTTTTTGCCTTATGAAATATCATCCAAAAGATTATACAACAATTTCGTGTTAAAATGTAAGTTAAGGTGAAACAGAAAGTCAGTGAAAAAGAGCAGTAGGGTATAAATCTGATATAGGGAAGGGAATGTTCCTTGTCAGAGGTATGATTAAAAACCCATAATTTCATGCAAAGCAACAAGCAAGCAAGTGCTTTAAAAGTCTAAAGAAAATATATCCACAAGAAGACGGACTTGTGTTTTCTTTTGTTCCTGATATATGTGTGCAAAGATTGCCTATCAGTGAATCAAGCAATGAATCTAGACACAGTAAAAAAACAAAAATCCTGGTATTGATGAAAACATTTTCAAAGTAGACAGAATCTGGTGGGATTAAATGATGCTTTGCATAAGATTACTATTAAGGCACAGTGTCGTCGTTTATTTCATGACAATGCCACTTACACATACAATATGTCTGCATCATACAAATAAAGGTATCTTAGACTCAATAGCATATGGTATAACAACCAATATTGCTCTCATGCTGGTTGAAAACAGACTCTAAGAGGACAAGAATAGGAGCAGGGAGGCTATCTAGCAGGTGATTTTGGTCATCCAGGTGACTTGGAGCAGGTAGTAACAGTTGAGTTGGTGAGAAGTGGTCAGATTGTGGATATATGTTGAAGGTAAAAGGTAAGATGTTTGATATAAGGGCATGAAGAAAGAAACATGAAGAGGATTTTTCTCAAGGCTTTTTACTTGAGCAACTGGAAGAACGACAGTGCTATCTGCTGAAATGGGCGCATGGGACATGGAAGACATTTCAGTGACAGCAATAGAAGTTCACTTTTAGGCAGGTATGTTTGAATGTTTATTAACAGGTGGAAGGGCAGAATGTGTGAGTCCAGAAACTCGCAGGTGTGTAGATAAGGTGGAGACTGTGAAGTACTCTTCTGATTGTTTAGGCTTTCTCAATGCGGTAGGAATCAGGACAGTAGCTGAGAATAGGGATGAGTAAGGAGGTGTTAAAAGTTTGAACAGAGATGTGACGATATAAAACAGTCATCCAGGAACTTGTTACTCAAGGGCCAGCAGTGTCAGCATCACCTGGAAGCTTGTTAAAAATGCAGGTTCTCAGGCTTCACAGCAGCATCAGAAATTGTATTTACCAACATCCCCAAGTGGTTTATAGCACACTAAAGTATGAAATATACTTAGAGGTGGACGAATAGATCAGGGAAGAACAGTCTCATGGACCAGCTACATGAAGAACCTATCTGAGTTTTGCAGCAGGAATTTAAGGAGAGACCCATCTATATGGTATGGATTTTTCTCCAGTCAAATGCAGTAGCAGGGCACAGCTGCAGAGTAAGCAGAGAGCTCAATTGACTAGAGTTGCAATTGTTTTAAGGGAGGACGTTTTAATAAGAAAGAGTCAAGAGAGTTGTGAACATATGTGAATAAATGCATAGATACATACTGGGGTTACACACTCAAATACATATGTGTATGTATGCATGTATGTGTGTGTGTGTGTATATATATATACATATATATACACATATCCTGATAATGTATGTGGTACAAGAAGTTTAGAAATACCTGGTGTACATCATATTCTATGAAGCATTACCACCCCTAGAGGACACTTTTTTTCAGTAAGGACTTCTGAAAGTAAACTTCTTTCCAAATTGCACAAGAAAAATTTTTGGTGTTTTTATCCAAAAAGTTCTGGTCAGTTGGGACTACGTAACTTGCTGGTGTCCTCTGAAATCACACCTAAAATTTCACAGTGTCCTTCCTTGATGAACTATTTTGATATTTGCCACATAATCCTTTAAGATTTGTTTTGAATGTGGAAACTTCAAGCATGAAAATAACTAATGTGAAAGGTTTTGTCGCCAAATGTAGGGGCCATCTGTATAAGGAAATGTTACAAAACGAGCCCATAGTGCTTGTGAGCATTTTGATGGTTCCTGCTGTAGCACTCAGAATAAAAATCAAAGACACTGGACAAACATTACTCTTGTTTGATTTTGACTATTCATTCAGCAGTGTTTAAGCCATAGGCACAATAGGAAATGTCTAAATTACCTTAACCATAGAGTCAAGGATTCTAGAGTATAAAAAGAATCTACAGGTCTTCAGGTTCAATGTTTCATCCAGTCTACAGATAAGTTTTCATCCAGCAGTACGAATACTTCCAGTACTAGAGAACATCTTCCTACCAAAGTCAGCTAATTCAATTGCTTTCTATATTGACTCTGTATCTGTCTCCCCAAAGCTGGTTCCAGACCTGCTCAAGTAGAGCAAAAGAGAATAGGTATGACTCATTTAAAAAGTTTTCAAAACCTCAAAAAATAGGCAGAAATAATAAATAAAACTGAGCATTTGATAGCACGACAGGGTGACTATACTCAGTAATAATTATAATAATTTAATTGCACATTTACAAATAACTAAAAGAGTATAATTGGATTGCTTTTAACACAAAACTTAAATGCTTGAGGAGACGAATACCTGATTTTACATGATGTGATTATTATCTATTGCATACCTGTATCAAAACATCTCATGTAGCTCATACATATATACACCTACTATGTAGGTGTATGTTAAAATAAAATTAAAATTAAAAATAAAAAAAAATGTTAAGACTGCTCCCCTTTCAGTGTCAGCCTTGCAACCCACACTGCCCACTACACGTTTCTCATTTATTCATATCTCTATTAGGATAAGGACCTTAGAAACACATACATCTGTCCAAATGATGTTTGACCATTTCAGAATACCATGGGAGTTCTACCTCCATTGATCTGGGCATGACATTCCCATTAATTTAGAGTAAGATTCCATTAGTTTTCCAATGACTCAGTTAAGATTGTTAATTCATAATAAGGAACAAATCCACCTGGGTGTTTTCCACATTAATTGCTGTCAAGCTGTGTCTCCTCCATCCAGCACAGGTAATCAATCTTTCAGACTTTAATGCAAGGCTCTTGCTTTCCCTTAATAGGCTTCACCTTGTCAGTTTCACCTCATCATTCTATCCCATCAGGTTCCTTAATAATTCTGATTCCATTTTCTGAGGTCTAAGCCAACTCTCCTATGCAGAAAAGAGTTAACATGGCAAGCCTGAGATTGCTGTCCTTAGAAAGGCCTGCTTATAGGGACATGGATGAAGCTGGAAACCATTATTCTCAGCAAACTAACACAGGAACAGAAAACCAAATGCCACATGTTGTCACTCATAAGTAGGAGTTGAACAATGAGAACACATGGACACAGGGAGGGGAACACCACTCACTGGGGCCTGTCGGGGGGTGGGGGTTTAGGGGTGCAATAGCATTAGTAGAAATATCTAAGGTAGATGACAGGTTGATGGGTGCAGCAAACCACCATGGCATGCATATACCTATGTAACAACCCTGCACTTTCTGCACACGTACCCCGTAACTTAAAGTATAATAAAAAATAAAAATAAAGCTCTGTTTGTAAGCTTGGCCCATGACTGCTGTCTGGGAGCCTGAATATGGGGGCATGGGCGGTGGAGAGGGAGGTGGGTTCTTAATATTCTCCAATTGACAAGGGTGTTTACTGTCCCTGGACTGTTTGCACAAACAATGTGGTTTATGCTGAGTGTTTGCTATCCTCCTAGGAGTCTGAATTTTTGGTACATGACAGTCAGAAGGTACTCAATAGTCAGAAGGTACTCATGTTGCCAACTCCAGTAGAAACCCTAAACTAAGTCAGAAAGGGCTTCCCTCAGGCAGAAACATCACACACGTTGCTGCATTTTTGTTGCTGGAGGAAGAGGATGTTCTATGTGATCCCTCACAGGAGTTATGAGCATAAGGAGCCCTGTATAGGAGGTATGAGCGTAAGGAGGCCTGCACAAGCCTCCACCTATGTCTTTTCCTGTTATAATCTGGTAAATTCCCTACCATTTGCAAAATCAACTGATATAAAGCCAAATATATTAGTCACTACTGTCCCTGGTGCATAAGAAGGGGTGGTCATTCAAAGAAAAAGCATGAGGAAACAGCAAGAAAAAAGTACTCTGCCTGGGTCTCTAAGAGAATAGAATATCTGCTAGTCATGGAATGTCAAAAATGGAGACAAAATGCCAAGAAACTAAAACATCCCTATTTAAACTCATCTTGAAGATTCTAAGCAAATACTGGTCACATTCTTTTTCAAAATTTACAAATAACTAAGAAGTCAAGGAAAAGAAGGGAATAGACACATCACTAGAATTCAAGATTAAATCTGACTACTCAATGTTATTTATTACGCTTTGATTGAATACATGTATCACTGTAATAAGTTCTGAAGAGCTCCTCCCCCACCCCCACCAATAAAACATATCTCTAAGAAGCTTTATGGCCTAAGTTAATCAAATGGTAGGAGAGAGGAAATAAAGATACTAGAACTCTATTCTATAAACTACCAAAATTAGTCACAATCCTTTCTGAGAAACTTGTAGTCATAAAGTTATTTATCTGGCAAGTCCCAACCACAGAACTAAGAGCAGGAATTTAAAATGGAGTGAGGAAAAATAAATCAGAGATGGCACAAACAAAGAGAAAAATATTCCATGCTCATGGATAGGAAGAATAAATATCATTAAAATGGCCATACTGCTCAAAGCTATTTATAGATTCAATACCATTCCTATTAGACTACCAATGACATTCTTCACAGCACTAGAAGAAAAACTATTTTAAAATTCATATGGAACCAAAAAGAGCCAAGGCAATCCTAAGCAAAAAGAAAAAAGCTGGAGGCATCACGCTACCTGACTTCAAACTATACTACAGGGCTGGAGTCACCAAAACAGCATAGTACTGGTACCAAAACAGACACATAGACCAATGGAACAGAATAGAGAGCCCAGAAATAAGGCTGTATGCCCACAACTATATGATCTTCAACACAGCTGACAAAAACAAGCAATGGAGAAAGGACCACCTATTCAATAAATGGTGTTGGGATAACTGGCTAGCCATATGCACAAGATTGAAACCCCTTCCTTACACCATATACAAAAATTAACTCAAGATGGATTAAAGACTTACATGTAAAGCCCAAAACTATAAAAATCATGGAAGAAAGCCTAGGCAATACCATCCTGGACATAGTAACAGGCAAAGATTTCATGATAAAGACACGAAAAGCAATTTCAAGAAAAGAAAAAATTGACAAATGGGATCTAATTAAACTAAAGAGCTTCTGCACAGCAAAAAAAAAAAAAAACAACAGAGTAAACAGACAACCTACAGAATGAGATAAAACTTCTGCAAATTATGCATTTGACAAAGGTCTAATATCCAGTATCTATAAGAAACTTAAATTATAAGAAAAAATAAAGCACCCCATTAAAAAGAGCATAAAGGACATGACAACTTTTTAAAAGAAAACATACATGCAGCCAACAAGCATATTTTAAAAAAAGCCCAACATCACTGATCATTAGAGAAATGCAAATCAAAATCACAATGAGACACCATCTCATACTAGTAAGAATGGCTATTACTAAAATAAAAAAACAACAGATGGTGGCGAGGTTACAGAGAAAAAGGAACACTTACACATTGTTGGTGGGAGTGTGAATTAGTTCAACCATTGTGTAAAGCAGTATGGTGATTCCTCAAAGAGCTAAAAGCAGAACTACCATTCGACCCAGCAATCCCATACTGGGTATATACCCAGAGGAAAATAAATTATACAATTGGAAGCAGGTGTAATTACATGGCTTTCCAAATGACTGCATTGCCAATCCATCTTCTCCCAGCTAAATGACTGATTTCTACCACTGCTGCCTCCCAAGGGGGCCTCTTGCAAGGACGTGAGTGTTGATGATCCTAAAATGGCACTTAAAGCTTTCAACAACCATTGGTTGGTGCAAATATATAAGGGGCCTTTTAGAAAACACTGAATAGGGATCGTTTCCTGACTAGAGAGATGGAATGGGACACAGGCTTAGCATTGCAGAAAAGCAAATTGTTGGTTCTCACTCAAATTAGCTTCATAACAATTTTGGGCCTCCATTGATTCATCTGGAAAACAAGAGACTGCCTGCTTAAAGTCTCTCAACCTGTGGTTCTCTAAATCCATGTGAACTCTCTGTATGTGACAAATTCAGCACTCTATTAACCAGAGAAATGGAGGAGTGAGCCCTGAACACCCCCAATCCTCCTTAAAACAGGAGGGAGGAGCAATCACAATCAATATCTAGTAACATATTCAGCACTCTGCAGACATAAATCCAATGTTCAAGAGATACAAGTATAAGACCAGGGTAGAAATCCACAATTTCATGTACACCAAAAGGCTACAACCATCTGTGACTGGCATTTGTTCCATAATTGAGCCCTGATAGTTTCCTGAAATATTTGTAAGATCTGTGCAGCCTCAGCTTGGGGCTGAAATGACTGCTCACCTGCTTTCCAAAGTCCCTCAGGTTTACCAGATCATAAGAGGGTCTCTACCATTTTTGGGAGGTGCCAGATCCCTTTGAGAGTCTATAACAGTTCCAGGTGCAGGTTTTATGGGTCTTGGGCACCATAGGAAACCTGCTTGTTCTGCCCAATGGCTCCCCTCCATGGCTGACCTGCATCATGACATTGTTCCTCATGGCTTCAACCCTGGTTGGCACCTGCACCTGCCCAGCCACTCAACTTAAAAGTGAATTCCTCATTTTCAGGTAAATTTTGCATCTTCTTACGTTTACCTCCCTCAGATCTCTTTTTATCCATACTCCTCAGGGCTTCTCTGTTAGGTAAATGTTTTGTAAATCCAGGGTCGCAATGAATGACTTTAGAACAGATTTGGGATATCTAACTCTCACAGTCTTTAGAGCTGCATCCTAAAGTTTGATCTAAAATATCCCTGTCCATTCCTTCCTTCCTCCATGCCTCCCAATCTTAGAAGCACATACAGCAAAGAGGCCTCTATATCCCTAATTGTCATGGGGAACAGATTTTTTTTTCCTGACCACACAGGACTTCTAGTGCATGACTATTCAAAACCAGTGTTCCAGACTCCTGTCCACACAAGGAGAAGCAAAACAAGGGCTGAGGTTCTCATGGGCAACGGAGAATCTATCAGATACTTTAAGCTGCAATAACATAAAACCTGTCTTATAACAGCTTAAACATGAGATATATCTTTCTCTTATAACAGAAATTCTGAATATATGTGGCTGCTGTCCTTAATCCAGAAACTTGATGATTTTCAAGCCAGCATCATGTACTCATTTAATTTTTTCTCTTATTTGACTCCTTGTTATTGTAAGATGGCTGCACCAGCCCCATAATTTTAGCAGACCTAAGATGGCATAAAGAGTAAATTCAAAAGTTTCCCAAAGCTGAGTGACCATGGAAAAGTTACTTAATTATCTGACCCTCATTCCTTAATTCAATGAATATTAAATGTGATATGCTGAGCACATTAGCAAAAGCAGTGATACTTGGTGTTCTCAAGAAACATACATTGCAAAATGTTTTCCTTTCAATGTATTTTATTCTGATGACATTACAAAAGTAGATATAAGATACTTTTTTCTAAAGTACAGTTAACTGACTTAGGAAAAGAGACAAAGCCTCTACAGGTTTAAAAATGAAACAAATTTTAATGTAAAGAATATTTAAAAATATTTTAGATGGCAAACAAGGCTTGCTCATGCAAAACTGTATCTAATATAGACTGAATACATAATGTTCTAAAACAAGTGGATAAAACAAGTGGATAGGACACTGGTAATCAATTCAGATTTATATAATACTCATTTGGAATAGAATCTGATAATGAGAAAAAAGTGAATTTCAAAGCAGTAGTTTCAAGAAAATTACTGCTACCACTTGTAATATAATCCCTCTTACTGTTGAAAGCCATTAATAGCTTGGCACATAAAAATTTAATGCAAAACACATGAAAACTAAAAAAATAAGATTATTTTTCCTCTCTATAATAGTAAAATTTAAATCTATTTTATGAATTGAATGGTAGGGGGAAAGAATGCCTCTGTTTGAAGGTATTCAGCATTTGGTGTAAAGGCTAGTGCTTCTCTAGCTAGGGTTCTATACTGCCAGGCAAGGGTAGTATCAGCACAATGACTTAGACTCCTTAGGAACAAATTTCTAGGATTTACATTCTTTGGGACTGATTTGTTTATAGTTTAACCTCACTAGTCAGAAAGAAGGCCAACAGAATAATAAGGAAACCTCAACAATGTTGGGAAAATATAAAGTTGCCACAGGTGGCCTCTGCAATACTAGAAAAACTTTTATTGTTGTCAAAGTCATGGTGTATGCAAATTTGCATTTTTAGAGTAACTAAGCACTTTCCTGAGGGCTTTGCAAGTTTAAGATGAAATATTTCAGTTAACCGACAGCCCTATAAAACCACCAAATTTATTCACAATATGAAGAATAAAAGATACAACTGGATGCCAATACGAACACTGTAGCACAAGGAAGTTTCAATACTTTAGCAAAATCTATGACAGCATCATTGTCCAAAAGTTTTTTTTTAAGGTCTAAATATTGAAGCACCATAACTCCATAATTTAGCAAGCACTCTCCACCTCAAGATTGTAATAAGTCAAATATGAGGAGCAAATATTACAGACAGTGTGAACAGTAGACTTCTAATTAGGAGGGGTCAGGGGAGTATGGGTTATGGAATAGAGAACCCTGGCTTGGGGCAGACTGTGTGCACTGCAGAGAATAGCACTAGGAGATAAATTCAAAAAGTGAAAAAGAAGTTCAAAACAGACTGACTTCTTCATACTCTTCAAAGTTTGACCCTTTGGCCAAGTCGGGAAGGTACCTTCCTCTCCCATTCTTTCTCCTTCCAGTTTTTCTCCTCTTGACCCCTTGTCCTTACATGTAAACAAAAAATGTTCACATCAGTGTTTAGTACACTGATAATATTCTTATGACAAATAATAAAGGACATTCTAAGTCTCAAATTATTAACAATCTTTTTATTTTTGTCCCATCAGTAATCTGTCTTTACTACTGTCATGGAATGTGAGGATCTTTGGTTTGAGGCTTAGTCATGAAGTGAGGGAGGATTTCTATTGCTGAAAACAAATGGAGAAAAGTGAAAACCCTTTTGTTTGCATATACTTGAAATATTGTACATGATGATACAAACACAAGCCTCATTGAAAAACATGTTTAATACTTGTGAAAGTTAAAAAAAAAATAAGCCAATGAGGTTTAATTTAAAGTTGAGGCCAGGCATGGTGGCTTATGCCTGTTATCCTGGCATTTTGGGAGGCTGAGCAGGAGAATGACATGAGGCCAGGAGTACGAGACCAGCCTGGGCAACGTAGTGAGACCCCTTATATCTACAAAAAAAAAAATAATTGGTTGTGGATCTGTGTGCTCGTAGTCACAGCTACTCAGGAGGCTAAGGTGGCAGGATTGCTTGAGCCCAGGAGTTGGAGACCACAGTGAGTTTTGATCATGTCATAGCATTCCAGCCTGGACACAAGAGTAAGATTCTCTCTAAAAAAACAAAAAATAAGCCTGGGTGCAGTGGCTCATGTCTGTAATCCCAGCACTTTGGGAGGTTGAGGTGGGTGGATTGCCTGAGGTCAGGAGTTCAAGACCAGTCTGGTCAACATGGTGAGACCCCGTCTCTAGTAAAAATACAAAATAAATAAACAAATAATAAAATTGAGAGACAGTTACATTCCAGGCAGCATCTAGAAGCCAATTTTCTTGTTTATAAGTGATCAGCATAACCCTACAGAATGGCTAAGAGGCAACTTTGGAATAGCTTCAACATTTATTGTGAAATGTTTTACATAAGGTCTTTATCTTTCTTTAATAAGTCATTATCCCACTCTTTATCTTCAGAAATAACGAATCATGTTTTCAGCCTAAATTAGATGAAATATCTTATTAATATTTCCTTTAAAATCCAGTATGTATTTAAGAATTTATTAAACTTATGTCATTGAAAAGTGTTTCTAAACAGTCTAGTGAGACAAAAATAAATAACAAAAATACTATCAAACATAACCTTTATCAAAGACATCAAGGAGGTTAGTAAGTAAATGCAAAAATCATAGCTCTGAAATACAGAATGCAGGTGAATTTAAAGGTTTTTTTTTTTTTTTTTGTCTGACAAGTCTTCCTATATAACTTGTTTCAATACATTCTAAACAGGCAGCTGGAGTTGACTAAGTTCTCAGGTGCAAATGAAAAAATAGGTGATTTCTTATTAAAGGGGATAATCCTTTATATCTCAATAGAAATAAAATACATTTGGGTTTGATACAAAAAGTTTAGACAGAAGAAAGCCCCTGAGGGCTTAATCCATTCTTTTATTAGCAGAATGACAGAAGATATTTAACTTATGCCTCTTTTATTAAAAAAAAACACATTAAAGAATATATATCACTCTACACTTTTACTGTGTTATACATTTTGTATATAGTAAATTATTATCATGTTTTTTTCCTAAATTATCTGATATGGTTTGGATCTGTGTCTCTGCCCAAATCTCATGTAAAACTGTAATCCCCAGTGTTGGAGGTGGAGCCTGATGGACAGTGATTAGATCATGGAGGTGGTTTCTCATGAATGGTTTAGAATCATCCCACATGGTACTGTCCTTGTGATAGAGGGTGAGTTCTCATGAGATCTGGTTGTTTAACAGTGCATAGCACCTACCTACTCTTGCTCTTGCTGCTCCTGCCATGTGAGATGCCTTGCTCCCCCTTTGCCTTCTGCCATGATTGAAAATTTCCTGAGGCCTCCCAGAAGCTGAGCAGAAGCCGCTATGTTTCCTGTATAGCCTCAAGAACTGTGAACCCATTAAATGTCTTTTCTTTATAAATTACCCAGTCTCAGGTATTTATTTATAGCAGTATGAGGACAAACTAATACAGAAAATGGATTGTGGCATTGATACAAGGATACCCGAAAGTGTGGAAGCAGCTTTGGAACTAGGTAATGGGCAAAAGTTGGAAGTGTTTGGAGGGATCAGAAGAAGACAAGAATATGAGGGGAAAATTTGGAACTTACTAGAGACTTGTTGAATGGTTGTGACCCAAATGCTGACAGTGACAAGAACAAAGATGGCCAGGCTGATGACAACTCAGATGGAGATTAGAAACTTATTAGGAACTGGAACAAAGGTCATTTTTATTGTGCCTTAGCAAAGAACCTGGCTGCATTGTGCCCCTGCCCTAGGGATCTGTGAAAGTTTGAACTTGGAAGTCATGATTTCAGGTCTCTGGAAGAAGAAATTACTAAGCAGCAAATCACTCAAGAAGTGCCCTGGCTGCTTCTAAGAGCCTATACTCATATATGTGAGCAAATACATGATGGAAAATTGGAATTTATATTTAAAATGGAAGCAGAGTATAAAAGTTTAGAAAATTTACAGTCTGGCCATGTGGTAGAAAAGAAAAGCCTATTTTCAGGGGAGGAATTCAAGCAGGCTGCGGAAATTTATGTAACAAAAAAGGAGCCAAGTGCTAATAGCCAAGACAATGGGGAAAAGGTAAAAAGGCATTTCAGAGACCTTCACAGCAGCTCCTCCTATCACAGGCCTGGAGGCCTAGGAGGGAAAAATGGTTTCATGGGCCAGGCCCAGGAATCCACTGCCTTGTTGCAGCCTCAGGACACTGCTCCTGGTATCCTAGTCACTCCAGCTCTAGCCATGGCTTAAAGGGGCCCATGTACAGTTCAGTATGCTGTTTCAAAGGGTGCAAGCCATAAGCCTTGGTGGGTTCCATGTAGTATTAAGCCTATGAAGGCACAGACTATAAGAGTTGAGGCTTAGGAGCCTCCCTGTAGATTTCAGAGGATGTCTGGAAAAGCCTGGATGTCCAGACAGAAACCTGCTGCAGGGGCAGAACCCTCATGGAGAACCTCTACTAGGGCAATGCAGAGAAGAAATGTGGAGTTGGAGCCCCCACAGAGGGTTCCCACTGGGGCACTGCCTAGTGAAGCTGTGACTAGAGGGCCACTGTTCTGCAGACCCCAGAATGGTAGATCCACCAGCAGTTTGCACCCTCAGCCTGGAAAAGCAGCAGGTGTTAAATGTCAGTCCTTGAAAGCAGCCACAGGTGCTGAACCCTGCAAAGCCATAGGGGTGGAGCTGCTCAAGGCCTTGAAAGTCCATCCCTTGCATCAGTGGGCCCTGTATGTGGGACACTGAGCCAAAGGAGATTATTATATTTTGGAATTTTAAGATTTAATAACTTCCCTGCTGGGTTTCAACTTCCCTGGGGCCTTTAGTCCCTTTCTTTCGGCCAATTTGTCCCTTTTGGAATGGGGGTATTTACCCAATGCCTATACCTCCATTGTAACTTAAAAGTAAGTAAGTTGTTTTTGATTTTACAGACTCATAGGTGGAAGGGACTAGCCTTGCCTCAGATGAGACTTTGGACTTTGGAATTTTGAGTTAATGCTGAAATGAGCTAAGACTTTTAGGGACCAGCCAGGCATGGTGGCTTATGCCTGTAATCTCAGTACATTTGGAGGCTGTGACAGGTGGATTGCTTTGACCTGAGGAGTTTCAGACCAGCCTGGGTAACATGGCAAAACACCATTTCTACAAATAATACAAAAATTAGCCAGGTGCAGCGGCCCATGCCTGTACTCCCAGCTACTCAGGAGGCTGAGGCTAGAGAATTGCTTGATCCTAAGAAGCAGAGGTTTCAGTGAGCCAAGATCTGCACTCCAGACTGGGTGACAGAGTGAGAACCTGTCCTAAAAACAAAACAAAAAAGACATTGGGTGACTATTGGGAAGGCATGATTGTATTTGGCAATGTGAGAAGGATGTGAAATTTGGGAGGGTCTGGGAGTGAAAAGATATGGTTTGAATCTGTGTCACTGCCCAAATATTATGTCAAATTGTAATCCCCAGTTTTGGAGGTAGGACCTGGTGGGAGGTGAATAGATCATGGCAGCAGTTTCTCATGAATGGTTTAGCACCATCCCCCTTGTTATTATTCTCCTGACAGTAAGTGAGTTTTCGTGAGATCTGGTTGCTTAAAAGTGCATAGCACCTTCCCCTTCTCTCTCTTCTTCCTGCTCCCACCATGTGAGACATCTTACTGCCCCTTCACCTTCCACCATGATTTTAAGTTTCCTGAGGCCTCCCTAGAAGCCAAACGGAAAGCACTATGCTTCCGTACAGCCTGTAGAACCATAAGCCAATTAAACATCTTTTCTTTATAAATCATCCAGTCTCAGGTATTTCTTTATAGCAATGAATGCAAGAATCAGATAATACATTATCCTTATTGAAATAAAGTTTGCTCATCCTCACACTATAACATGAATAAAAATAGTGGCTTTAAATTCCATGTTTGTGATATAGTTTGGATATCTGTCCCCACTCAAATATTATGTTGAAATATAATCCCCAGTGTTGGAATTGGGCCTGGTGGGAAGTGTTTGAATTATGAGGGCAGATCCTCATGAATGGCTTGGGCTATCCCCTTGGTGATAAAGTGAGCTCTCACTCTGAGTTCACATGAGATCTGGTTGTTTAAAAGTGTGTGGCACCTCCCACCCCCTCAACTTTCTCTTGCTCCTGCTTTCACCTTGTGAAGAGCCTGCTCCTGTTTCAGCTTACACCATGAGTAAAATCTCCATGAGGCCTCTCTAGAAGCTAAGCAGATGCTGATGTTATACTCCCTGTATAGCCTGAAGAACGGTGAGCCAATTAAACCTCTTTCCTGGATAAATTACCTAGTCTCAGGTATTTATTTACAGCAATGCAAGAATGACCTAATACAGTTTGCAATGAATTTTGGAAGATCCGTTTTCTTAACCAAAATCTTCCTATGTTAAAATTAATTTGAATAAAGTATTGCAGAATAAAAATCTATAAGATAATCCTTAGAATCCTTGAAAAGAAATTATTTCTAATATATACATGTATAACCTTCTAACAACCTTTATGTGTTGATAAAATTCCAAATAAAGACTGAAACATAAAAGGAAATTTTAGAAAAAAGAAAACCTTTCGTTGCTCTCATATCACATTTCATATGATGATTAAAATAACAACCATGGGTTTTGTAAAATAAATCCAAACAAAACAAAAACAATCTATCCATCTTATTCATAAAATCACTGGCATGCAAACTTGAAAATAAAATACAAAATGATACAAATGTTCTTAATGTTAAGGAAACCTAAAAATGCATGTTTTATTTACAAAATTGAAACAGAATAAAACCTATCTGATTATGTGATTGTGTTGTTAGAAAGTTTGATTTTGAAACCTGCTTATCATTTGGCAAAAATTCTCATTATCCATAATGCTGTCACCTGAAATAGACTCAGTCAATTTATTCAGCAAAGGGACAATATCTAAACTAATAATCTACATGTAGTCAACACATATTACACCTAAGTATGACTTCATGATAATAACAGGTCATTATGTCAAAATTAGCCATGTTTTAAAGTTCTTGCTCTGAAGTCAAACTACCAATGGAAACATTTTTATCAGTTGGCACAGACAATGGGTTTCTTTGTATCCTGTTTTCTCTAACTGTGTATCATTAATTATATTTGTTTCCTAAGAGTTACTACAACAAAATAACACAATCTGGGTGGTTTAGAACAACATAAATTTATTACCTCACAGTTCTAGAGACTAGAAGTCCAAAATCAAGGTTTTGCTAGGTTTGGTTCCTTTATAGTGCTATGAGGGAAGGATCTGCTTTAGGCCTCTCTCTTTGACTTGAAGATGCATCACTTTGATCTCTGCCTTCATGTTTATGTGGACTTCTTCCCAGGTGTGTCTTTATGTCTGAATTCCTCCTTTTTATAAGGATACCAGGCTGAATTAGGGTCTGTCCTGGTGACCTCATCTTAACTTGATTGTATCTGCAATGACCCTATTTACAAATAAGATCACATTCTGAGGTTCTGGGGGATAGGAGTTCAATATATGAATTTTAGGGAGATGCAACTCGACTGACAACACTAGTTGATAACAGATTAGCATTGAGATAACTCTAGCTGTAGATGAAGCAAGAGAATAACTGTTCTAGAAGAAACATTTATCTGTCTTTCAATTAAAGTTTCTCAATGAATTCTTGAAGTAGTGCCAATTCTTGCCTATTAGTCAAATTGAACTCATGAAAAAATAAAATAAGGTACTTACTATTCACTGTGCACTGGTTACCAACTTGTCTGAGTCCAGTGAGACAGAACGTCCATGCACGCAACGAGTTATACAAGAGGGTTTACTCCTTACAGATAGGCAGCAAGAGACCACAAAAGCCTAGGATTCATTGTAAGCCAGGCCCCCAAGGCTCAGGAAAGCTGCCTGTGGTAGATGGAGTTTAGTCTGCATGTGCTCCACTTTCATCACAGTGGAGGGACCCCAGAAAGCAGCTTGCCCTGGGTTTTATAACGCAGATATATAATAATCACTGGGCTGAAGTATTAAAGGACATCCTGTTACTAGGGCCACTGGAACAGAGCCCTATCTGAAGATGTTGCATTCCCAGCACCATCTACAGTTATTTTTCAGAACTACAAATGAGAAAGGAGAAAGAACTCAATTGGTCCAAAGCCACCCTGGAACTGTCCTTCACTTGAAGGTGTTGCCATGAGACTTTTCTTGTGGTTGCACCACAGAATCAAAGTGCTAGTAAAAAATATGGGCATAAACTTTGAACAGACACTTTAGAATAGTCTTGGCTACAGATATAAAGTTCTTGGGAAATAGGACACTAATATGAGAAGAAAAAAATATTTCATGATCAATATAATCCTAAAACTAGGCCATCAAATAGTCAATGTATTTCGGAACAAAAACTTTGACTGAATTATTAATATTAGTACCACCCTCCCCAAGATATTCAGATATTAGACCTGAAGACATGACTGAACAACTTGATTCAGTGTAGAGTTCTGATCTGCTTGAAGAAATCCAAAGCATGAACTGTCATCCATTGATCAAGAACCTCTTCTAGCAACATAGCAATTCCTTTCACATTCTCACTTCCAACAATATTTCTGCATGTTTTAAGTGTTCATACTGACGAAACCTTTTAGGGATATTCTTCTTTGACTTCAGAGGGGAAAGGCCTTCATCCATGGGTGGATGTGAGGCTGCTAACCAGGTGAGGTGCTGTGGTCCTGTTCCCTGGTCTTGGTGCAGCAGCATAAATCCTAGGAATGTCCATCAGCTGAGGACATCAGTGAAGAGTACAGGAATTTTGGGTGGCCAAGGCTGTATGTGTCTGCAGGAGCAGCGAGGGTTTCTGGTGTCCTCCTATTTTCCACCATAGGGGAGTCACCACTGAGGGTGTCCATCTTATAGGTGGGGTCCAGGGTGTGAGTGTACACAGTGGTGATGCTGGTGTCTGGGTTGTAGGCACATGAAGAGTGGCTGTGGCAGGGCCTAAGTTATGGGCACGCATAGAACAGTGGTGATGCCAGGGTCTGGGACACAGGCACAATTGTGGCAGCAAGTGGTGCTGGTTTCTGGGGCACAGGCATCAGTGGAACATTGGTGATGCTGGAGTCTGGGGCATGGGCATGCAAGCAGCAGAGGCAAAAGTACCTGGGGCACGTATGTTGGAATGCTAACATAGAATTAATAGGCAAAAATGGGTCCTTCTCACAGCAGTATGAACTCCGTGCAGCTCCATCAGTTGGAGTCAGCATTCGTGATGACTGAAAGGTCCTCAATAGCAAGAGATCTGTTCCTTTTACTCCATGGGGAAAAATCATGGCCAATGGAATCCCTCTAGGCATCAACCTGTGCCAGACTCAGGGACCTGGTGATATTGAAAAATGCTTCCTATTCTTTTTTTTGTTTGTTTGTTACTGTACTTTGGGTTCTAGGGTACATGTGCACATCCTGCATCCTGCAGGATTATTGCACAGGTACATACAAGACATGACATGGTGGTTTGTTGTCTCCATCTCCCCTCCAACCCCCCCGTCGCCTACATCAGGCATTTCTCCTGGTGTTATCCCTCCCCATCCTCCCCACCCCTTGATGTCCCTCCCTTCCTCTCTCCCCCACCCCCTCACCTAGCCCAGTTAGTGTTGTTCCCTTCCCTGTGCCCAAGTGTTCTCATTGTTCATCATGAGTGAAAACATGTGGTATTTGGTTTTTTGTTCTTGTGTCAGTTTGCTGAGAATGATGGTTTCCAGATTCATCCATGTCTCCACAAAGGACAAAAACCTGTCATTTTTAATGGCTGCATAGTATTCCATGGTGTATATGTGCCACATTTTCTTTGTCCAGTCTATCACTGATGGACATTTGGGTTGGTTCCAGGTCTTTGCTATCATAAAGAGAGCCGCAATGAACATATGTATGCATGTGCCTTTATAATAGAACAATTTATAATCCTTTGGGTATATGCCCAGTAATGGGATTGCTGGGTCAAATGGAATTTCTATTTCTAGATCCTTGAGGAATCACCACACTGTCTTCCGTAATAGTTGAACTAATTTACGCTCCCATCAACAGTGTAAAAGTGTTCCTTTTTCTCCACACCCTCTCCACCATCTGTTATTTCCAGATTTTTTAACGATCGCCATTCTAACTGGCATGAGATGGTATCTCACTGTGGTTTTGATTTGCATTTATCTAATGACCACTGATGATGAGCATTTTTTCATATGTTTGTTGGTCCCATAAATGTCTTCTTTCAAAAAGTGTCTGTTCATATCCTTTGCCCACTTTTGAATGGGTTTCTTTGTTTTTTTCTTGTAAATCTGCTTTAGTTATTTGTAGAATCTTGATATTAGCCCTTTGTCAGATGGGTAGATTGCAAAAATTTTTTCCCATTCTGTTGGTTGCTGGTTCACTCTAATGATTGTTTCTTTTGCTGTGCAGAAGCTCTTAAATTTAATTAGATCCCATTTGTCTATTTTGGCTTTTGTTGCCATTGCTTTTGGTGTTTTAGTCATGAAGTCCTTGCCTTTTCCTATGTCCTGAATGGTGTTGCCTAGGTTTTCCTCTCTAGGGTTTTTATGGTGTTCGTTCTTATGTTTAAATCTTAATCCATCTGGAGTTAATGTTAGTGTAAGGTGTCAGGAAGGGGTCCAGTTTCAGCTTCCTGCATATGACTAGCCAGTTTTCCCAACACCATTTATTAAACAGGGAATCCTTTCCCCATTGCTTGTTTCTGTCCAGTTTGTCAAAGATCAGATGGTTGTAGATGTGTGGCCTTGTTTCCAAGGCCTCTGTTCTGTTCCATTGGTCTATATCTCTATTTTGGTACTAGTACCATGCTATTTTGATTACTGTAGCCTTGTAGTACAGTTTGAAGTCAGGTAGCATGATGCCTCCAGCTTTGTACTTTTTGCTTAGGATTGTCTTGGCTATGCGGGCTCTCTTTTGGTTCCATATGAAGTTGAAAGTGTGTTTTTCCAGTTCTGTGAAGAAGGTCAATGGTAGCTTGATGGGGATAGCACTGAATCTATAAATTACTTTGGGCAGTATGGCCATTTTCACAATATTGATTTTTCTAATCATGAGCATGGAATGTTTTTCCATCTGTTTGTGATCGCTCTTATTTCGTTGAGCAGTGGTTTGTAGTTCTCCTTGAAAAGATCTTTTACATCCATTGTTAGCTCTATTCCTAGGTATTTTATTCTCTTTGTAGCAATTGTAAATGGGAGTTTGCTCATGATTTGGCTCTGTTGGTCTGTTGTTGGCATATAGGAATGCTTGTGATTTCTGCTCATTGATTTTGTATCTTGAGACTTTGCCAAAGTTTCTTATCAACTTAAGGAGGTTTTGGGCTGAGATGCTGGGGTCTTCTAAATATACAATCATATCATCTGTAAATAGGGACAATTTGACTTCTTTTCCTAATTGAATGCCCTTTATTTCTTTTTCTTGCCTAATTGCTGTGACTAGAACTTCCAGTTCCATATTGAATAGGAGTGGTGAGAGAGGGCATCCTTGTCTAGTGCATTTTTTAAAGGGAATGCTTCCAGTTTTTGCCCATTCAGTATGATATTGGCTGTGGGTTGGTTGTAAATAGCTTCTATTATTTTGAGATATGTTCCATTGATACCTAGTTTATTGAGCGTTTTTAGCATAAAGGGCTGTTGAATTTTGTCAAAGTCCTTCTCTGCATCTATTGAGATAATCATGTGGTTTTTGTCTTTGGTTTTGTGTATGTGGTGAATTATGTTTATAGATTTGCGTATGTTAAACCAACCTTGCATCCCTGGGATGAAGCCTACTTGATCGTGGTGAATAAGCTTTTTGATGTGCTGTTGGATTTGCTTTGCCAGTATTTTATTGAAACTTTTTGCATCAATGTTCATCATGGATATTGGCCTGTAGTTTTCTTTTTTAGTTGTGTCTCTGCTAGGTTTTGGTAACTGGATGATGTTGGTCTCATAGAAAGAGTTAGGGAGGATTACCTCTTTTTGTATTGTTTGGAATAGTTTCAACAGGAATGGTACCAGATCCTCTGTGTACGTACGGTAGAATTTGGCTGTGAACCTATCTGGACCTGGACTTTTTTTAGTTGGTAGGCTATTAATTGCTGCCTCGACTTCAGACCTTGTTATTGGCCTATTCAGGGTTTCAACTTCTTCTTGGCTTAGTCTTGGGAGTGTACAAGTGTCCAGAAATTTTTCCATTCTTTTTTATGGTGTCATCTTAAGATTTTGTGCTCCATTTGGTTGCTGCAGCTTTTTCATTGTTTTCTATAACTCTCCCAGACCTGTTTTTTTGCCAGTAAGTAGTTGTTTAGTCATTATTTTTCTGGTGAGGTCAACATTCCGACCTCCTAGTCTACCATGGTGCTGACATATGAAACTGTTATATCCCTTTTAGGTTTGCATCAGATTCTAAAACCAGACTGAGGCAGGGTACAGTGGCTCATGCCTGTAATCTCAGCACTTTGGGAGGCCAAGGCAGATGGATCACTTGAGGTTAGGAGTTTGAGACCAGCCTGGCCAACATGGTGAAACCCTGTCTCTACTGAAAATACAAAAAAAAAAAAAAAAAAAAAAGCAGAGTGTGGAGGCTTTTGCCTATGATTCTAGCTACTCAGGAGGCTGAGGCATGAGAATCACTTGAACCCAGGAAGTGGAGGTTGCAGTGAGCTAAGATCGAACCACTACACTCCAGCCTGGGTGACAGAGCAAGACTGTCTCAAAAATAAAGCATAATAATAATGATGAATAAAAATAATAGCAGACTAAAAACTACTTAACAATATTATAGGTTAAGCTTTACTTTTGCAGTTTTATAGTTCCAGATTGAGTACATATAAATATTTTTACCACATTCATAAAAATTTACCACAAATGACTATTTTCATATCCCATAACACAGGTACAGGATATCAGGGAACTTCAAGTCCCTGACAAAGCTAGTGTGCAAAATAGGCCTGTATGAGCAAAGTTACATAGCAACCTCAATATCTTCATATATCTATTCAAGTGTAGTTAATCTTTCCATTTCATGAGTAGAAATGTAAAATTCACTCATACATTGAAAATATCAAGCAATTTCTTTATATTTTCAAAATAGCAGGTAAAACTGTCTGAGGAAGGTAAATTTTTTTGCTTGAGAAGTTTTTAACACAGATTTGAAGTGTATTTCTGTTTCCAGTAATGGAATCCATCTGAAAATGGAAGTACATTTATACAGTTCATCCTAGCAAGGGGGAATGTATATCTGTTTCTGTGAAAATATTTTGTTTGTAGTGAAGCTTGTCTGTAAGCATCATATGCCTGAAGAACTAGGTCTTTTCTATGTAATTTTGTAAGCCAAGTACCAGAATTTCCCTCAAAACCCACCACCATGACTTTAAGTTCTTGTCTTCACTATATCTTGTTGTATTTCTGCAATGGATTCCAAAATAGTCGTCTCCTTGAGTATATTTTCTAACATGAAGATCTGGTGAAATTTACACTCCTGTTAATCTTTCAGGCTCATCACCAAACTTATCTATACACTCATTACCAAACTTATCTATACACACACACACACACACACACACACACACACACACACCGCCACACCACCACACTTACAGGCTCCTGCATTCCAGATTCTTTCAATATGTCTTTTCTTACCTCTATGATCTTCCCTATTGTTAGGACTTCACTCTGGCCACGTGATCCTGTTTCATTTCTCTCCCCACCAAGGGCTTTTCAACTTACAGATGGCAGTTCCTGGCCTCCAGAATGACATGATGAACCAATTCATATAATAAATCTATCTATCTATCTATCTATCTATCTATCTATCTATCTATCTATCATCTATATCTATCTATCATCTATCTATCTCCCTCCCTCCCTCCCTATCTATCTTCTATTGCTTCTGTTTCTTTGGAAAACCCTAATATACCTTGTTTTATTTTTTATATTACATTTATCTCTATGAGATGTTTTATGTGTATTTACTTCCCCTCTTCTTTTCCTTTTTTTCCTTTTGACAGTGTCTCACTCTGTCACCTAGGCTGGAGTGCAGTGGTGCGATCTCAGCACACTACAGCTTTGACTTCCCAGGTTCAAGCAATCCTCCCACCTCATCCTCCCAAGTAGCTGGGACTACAGGCATGCACCACCATGCCTGGCTACATTTTGTAGAGACAGGATTTCACCATGTTGCCCAAGTTGGTCTTGAACAAAAGATTTCTTTATAGCATGTGACGCTATTTGATAGCATTTTACTCACAATATAACTTCTTTCAAAATTTGAGTCAATCTTTTCAAATCCTGTGACTGTTTAGTTAACTACATTTCTGTAATATTCTAAATCTTTTTATTTTTTTATCATTTCAATGATGTTCACAGCTTCAACAGGGGTAAATTCAATCTCAAGAAATGACTTTCTTTGCTCATCCATAAGAAGCAACTCCTTATCCATTCAAGTTTTATCATGAGATTCCAGTAATTCAGTCACATCTTCACATCTTCAGGCTACACTTCTGGTTCTCTTGCCATTTCTACCACATCTGCCATAACTTCCTCCACTGAAGGAAGTCTTGAACCCCTCAAAGTCATCCACAAAGGTTGGGATCGCCTTCTCTCATATTCCTATTAATGATATCGTGACCTTCTCCCATGAATCGTGAATGTTCTTAATGACAGCTATAATGGTAAATTCTTTCCAGAAGGTTTTCAATCTTCTTTGCCCAGATCTATCAGAGGAATCACTTTCCATTGCAGCTATAGCCTTATAAAGTGTATTTCTTAAATAATGAGACAAATAATAAGTCAAAATTGCTCCTTGATTCATGGGGTGAAGAATGGATTTGTGTTAGTAGGCATAAAAACAACATTAATCTACTTATACCTCTCCATCAGAGAGCTCTGAGTGACCTGGTGTACTGTCAATGAGCAGTAATATTCTGAAATAAATCTTTTTTTCTGAGTACTAGATCTCAACAGTGGGCTGAAAATAGTCAGTGAACAGATGTGCTACTACCTAGGCTTTGCTATTCTATTTATAGATCACTGGCAGATTATATTTAGCATAATTATTAAGGGACCTAGAATTTTTGGGATGGTAAATGAGCATTGGCTTCCACTTAAAGTCATCAGCTACATTAGCTCCTCACAAGAGAGGTAGTCTGTCCATTGAAGCTCTGAAACCAGGGATTAACTTCTCTCTAGCTATGTCATAGGTGACATCTTCTTCCAGTACAAGGCTGTTTTATCTGTATTGTAAGTCAGTTGTTTACTATAACCATCTTCATCAATTATATTAGTTAAATCCTCTGGATAATTTGCTCCAGCTTCTCCATCAGCACTTGCTGCCTCATCTTGTACTTATAAAGATGGCTTCTTCCTTAAACCTCGTAAACCAACCTCTGCTAGTTTCAAGTTTTCTTTTGCAGCTTTCTCACCTCTCTGCCTTCACAAAATTGATGAGACTTAGGACCTTGCTCTGAGTTAGGCTTTGGCTTAAGATCACATTGTGGCTGGTTTTGATATTCTATTAAGGCCACTCAAATTTTCTGCATATCAGCAATAAGACTGTTTCACTTTCTTATCATTGGTTTGTTCACTAGAGTAGCACTTTTAATTTCCTCCAAGAACTTTTCCTTTGAATTCACAACTTGGCTAACTGTTTGGCAGAAGAGACCTAGCTTTTGGACTATCTCAGCTTTTGACTTGCCTTCCTCATTAAATCATGTCTAGCTTTTGATTTAAAGTGAGATAAATGTGAATCTTCACTTGAAAACTCAGAGGAAATTATGGGGTTATTATATGTCATATTTTCAATATGTGTCTCAGAAAATAGTGAGGCCCAAAGAGAGGGAGAGAGATGGGGGAATGGTTAATTAGCAGAACAGTCAGAACAGACACAACATTTATTGATCAAGTTTGCATCTTATGGGGATATGGTTTCTAGTGCTGCAAGACAATCACAATAGTAACATAAAAGATCACTGATTACAGATCACCATAACAAATATAATAATAATAAAAAGTTTTGTTTTTTGTTTTTTTACATTTTTTTATTGTACTTTAGGTACTGGGGTACATGTGCTGATCATGCAGGATTGTTGCATAGGTACACACATGGCAATGTGATTTGTTGCCTCCATCCCCCCTGCCATCACCTATATCTGGCATTTCTTCCCATGTTAACCCTCCCCAACCTCCCCACCCCCCAAGTGTCCCTCTCTTGGCCCCCCTAACAGACCCCAGTGTGTGATGCTTCCCTCCCTGTGTCCATGTGTTCTCATTGTTCAACACCTGCCTAGGAGTGAGAACATGTAGTGTTTGATTT
>CAUYLG010047415.1:0-22772 GCA_963573385.1 Cacajao melanocephalus | reverse complement strand
ACTGGACCCCTTCCTGACACCTTACACTAAAATTAACTCCAGATGGATTAAAGACTTAAACATAAGACCTAACACCATAAAAACCCTGGAAGAAAACCTAGGCAAAACCATTCAGGACATAGGCATAGCCAAGGAATTCATGACTAAAATACCAAAAGTAATGGCAACAAAAGCCAAAATAGGCAAATGGGATCTAATTAAACTAAAGAGCTTCTGCACAGCAAAAGAAACAATCAGAGTGAACCAGCAAGCAACAGAATGGGAAAAAATCTTTGCAATCTACCCATCTGACAAAGGGCTAATATCCAGAATCTACAAAGAACTAAAACAGATTTACAGGAGAAAAACAAACAAACCCATTCAAAAGTGGGCAAAGGATATGAACAGACACTTTTCCAAAGAATATATACATGAGGCCAACAAATATATGAAAAAATGCTCATCATCACTGGTCATTAGAGAACTACAAATCAAAACTACATTGAGATACCATCTCACACCAGTTAGAATGGCAATCATTAAAAAATCTGGAGATAACAGATGCTGGAGAGGATGTGGAGAAATGGAAACACTTTTACACTGTTGTTGGGAGTGTAAATTAGTTCAACCATTGTGGAAGACAGTGTGGCAATTCCTTAAGGACCTAGAAATAGAAATTCCATTTGACCCAGCAATCCCATTACTGGGTATATACCCAAAGGATTATAAATCGTTCTGTTATAAAGACACATGCACACATATGTTCATTGTGGCACTGTTTATGATAGCAAAGACCTGGAACCAACCCAAATGTCCATCGATGTTAGATTGACAAGGAAAATGTGGCACATATACACCACTGAATACCATACAGCCATACAAAAGGATGAGTTCATGTGCTTTGTAGGGACACGGATGAATCTGGAAACCCTCATTCTCAGCAAACTGATACAAGAACAGAAAATCAAACACCACATGTTCTCACTCATAGGTGGGTTTTGAACAATGAGAATACATGGACACAGCTAGGGGAGCATCACACACTGGGGTATGTTGGAGGGGGCCAGGGGAGCCACAGGGGGTAGATGGGGAGGTTGGGGAGGGATAACATGGGGAGAAATGCCAGATATAGGCGATGGGCGGAGGGAGGCAACAAACCACACTGCCATTTATGTACTTATGCAACAATCCTGCATGTTCTGCACATATACTGCAGAACCTAAAGTACAATTAAAAAATAAAAATGAAAATAAAAATCTTTAAAAAATAAAAAATAAAATGTCTCTTGCCTTTTGTTTCAGAGGATTTGAGTTGAATTCCTCCCCTTTTCAATATTTTTAACCCCTATTGAAATACTCTAGAATAAAATTTTTCTTGCCTATTTAATTCTAATAGGTACGATTTTTCTTTTACACCAGTTCTTTTCAGTGTAAAGAGAGTCTTGAAATGTTCATCATACCTTTGTATCCTAGAATAGACTCAACACTCAAACTATCATGCATAAAGGTAGAACCTGGAAGACACTGGATTATTCTCTGTACCCATTTCTATCTATTGCTCTCTATTAACTTGTTCTGTGAAATCTTTGAGATATTAGGTTAATTCCTTCTACGTGCAGAATCAAATGTTATGAAATGGAGAATGGTTTAGTATGACAACTTTCCTTTTAATTCAACACCTTTGAATGAAAAAAATTTAAAGAGCAAGGATACAATTAATTTCCTTTTCCAGAGTGTGATAACACAAATGTTAATAAAGCATTCTTAGTTCAGAAAGGAGGAAAGTCTCCCTTCTCCCTGTCACTTCTCCCATTTGTACCTCTCTCCTCCATAATCTATTACAGAGATATCTTCCCATTAAGCAAAATATACAAAATTAATTCTATAATTAAAAGATATTCCAAAACAAATAGCAATAATTATAAATAATCAGAACACTACCAAGCAAAAGCTAATATTTTTGGGTATGAAGTACTTGGCTATAAAATTTTATTTCTCTGGCTAACGTTATGTATTTCAACACCAACAACTTTCAGTTAAAATCTGTTTATGAAACAAATCCTTGAAAATTTTTGATTTTCTCCCTTCATCAAGAAAAAGGAGGTAACATTTGCTCTTCATTTCATTGTGTTTTTCACTTAATAAATTTTGTGATTCTGGGTTTTCCTTTTTAACTTTGGAAATCTGTATTTTAGAAAAAATGATGTACACCAATATTATTGTTATATTTATTCTTGTATAAGGCACTCTCTTATCACTGAAAAACAAAATGAAACAAAAAACCTCAGTTTTTAACTGTAAAATGCAGATTTTATGATAGTGTTTTGGTTTTTTTTTTTTTGAAAACTTTCAATTGGGCTCATAGGTATGTTATTTTTTTAAGAGTTTTCTGCTTTACCCTAAAAAGAATTTCTGGTATAAACCCATACCTTTAGAGGAAATAAAAATACTCCTGAAATGCACAATAAAATTTAATGACACCCTAGAACATCTCCAAATAATAAGGCACTTACAAATTCATACAGTCTCTATGACTCCATTTTTAAGGGATTATATAGTGCATATCTGTCATTCCTAGGTAGAAAATAATAACCCTGATGGAATATTAGAATATATACACATAGTGATGAGGATAATCATCTTTGCCTTAAGGAAATATAGATATTAAGCAAACATAAACACAATAAATATGCAATTACAAACTCTGGTAAGTGCTATGCGGCTAACTCCAAACTAAAGAAAAACTCCCAGGAATTTCATCTTCTGCTGTTATTCTAGATAAACTGAGAATTACATGCAAGCAATTGAAGCAAGCCCCTGCTGCGCATGGTATTCAAAGTATATATAAAGTCTATTTCCTTTGACAAGTAGGTTAAATATGCCACACGTGATACTAGAAAGAATGGGATAAATATAAAGCTGCTAATAATCTCTAACTATAATTGCCCAGATATATTTTCACAAAGACTACACTTTAATTACAAAGGACTATATAGCTATTATTATGGAATTCTTCTGTCACACAACTATGGAAATATATTTAGATGGCTAATTTTTTTTTATCTCAGAGTGAAAATGATCTCAATTTACTATGGAATTCTGTCACATAACTATGGAAATAAATTTAGATGGCTAATTTTTTTTATCTCATAGGGTGAAAATGATCTCAACAATCAGTTGTATTCGTTTTTGTGCTAAATAAATATTTATCAATATTCCTCTCGTGTCAGGTGATATTCCTGAGATTGGAGAACAAAACAGTGGTGTCACTTATCAGGGATATCAATTAGTTGTAATGATAGATGTTAAGCTAATACATGAACACATGCTGTACAGTTACAAACTATGGTAGGAAAAGAACAAAGTACTGCAAAAGGGAATGATTCAGAAAAACTCATTAAGTTGGTGTGACAGTAATTTTAGCACCAAATAAATAAATTTTACCAATGTTCAACAGTTGAGATTCTGCCCAAAGTTCAAAAGCCTTGATTAGCAATTACGCCATAACCAGAATTGTATGGCTTTCCAGAATGTCAGGATTCCTACCACAGTCCTTGGTTTGCAGAGTATCATCTATATCAGGAATTTTCTTTATAAAAATTTTAAAATATATTTTAATGTGGAGAACCTCAAATTTTTCTTTGTCACTAGGTCAAAAGACAAATTAGCATTATACAATACTAATTTTCCTAATATAGAGAGGTTCTACAACCATTTTTTAAAAAAATCAAGGCACCTCTCCTTGTTTTGTACTCCCCAGTGTGTATTGTTCCCACATTTTTTGTCTATGTGTATTTAATGTTTAGCTCCCACTTATGAAATAGAACATGCACTGTTTGGTTTCTTGTTCTTGTGTTAATTCTTTTAAGATACTGACCTTCATCCATGTTCATCCTTGCTACAAAGGACATATATTAGTCTATTCTCACACTGCTGTGAAGAAATACCTGAGACTAGGCAACTTTTAAGGAAAAGAGGTTTAATTGACTCACAGTTCTGCATTGCTGGGGAGGCCTCAGGAAACACAATCATGATGGAAGGCAAAGGAGAAGCAGTCACCTTCTCTACAGGGTGGCAGGATGGAGTGAGTGCAAGCAGGGGAAATGCCAAATGCTTATATAAAACCATTCGTTCTCTAGAGACTCACTCATTAGCAGGAGAACAGCATGTGGAAAACCACATCCATGATTCAATTATCTCCACCTGGTCCCACCTTTGACATGTGGAGATTATGGGTGTTAGAATTCAAAGTGAGATTTGGGTAAAGACACAGAGCCAAACCATATCAAGACATAATTTGCTTATTTTTTATGGCTGAATAGTATTCCATGATATGGATGTAGCACATTTTCTTTATCAGTCCACCATTGATGAACACCTAGATTGATTTCATATCTTTGCTATTGTGATTACTGCTGCTGTGAGCATGCAAATGCATGTGTCCTTTTGGTAGAAAGATTTGCTTTCTTTTGAATATATACCTACTAATGGGATTGCTGGTTCAAATGGTAGTTCTCAAAATTTTAAGTTTCTTGAGAAATCTCCAAATTGCTTTCCACACTGGCTAAAGTAGTTTGCATTGCCATCAACAACATATAAGTATTCCCTTTCTCCACAGCCTTGTGAGCACCTGTTATGTTTTTACTTTTTAATAATTGCCATTCTGACTGGTGTGAGATGGTATCTCACTGTGGTTTTGAGTTGCATTTCCCTGATTATTAGTGATGTTGAGCATTTTTCATGTTTGTGGGCTGCTTATACATCATCTTTTGAGAAGTGTCTGTTCATGTCCTTTGCCAATTTTTTTGGGGTTTTTAGGATTGTTTGTTAAGTACCTTATAGATTCTAGATATTTAGACCTTTGTCAAATGCATAGTTCACTAATATTTTCTCCCATTCTGTAAGCTGTCTGTTTACTCTGTTGGTAATTTCTTTTGCTGTACAGAGCACTTTAGTTAGGTCTCACTTGACAATTTTTGTTTTATTGCAATTGCTTTTGAGTACTTAATCATAAATTCTTTGTCAAAGCCAATGTAAAGAAAGGTATTTCGTAGATTTTCTTCTAGGAATTTTATTGTTTGAGGTCTTAGATTTAAATATTTAATCCATCTTCAGTTAATTTTTGTATACTATGAGAGGTAAGGGTCCAGTTTTATTCTGCTGCATATGGCTAGCCAGTTATCCCAGCACCATATATTGAATAGGGAGGCCTTTTCACATTGCTAATTTTGGTTGAGTTTCTTGAAATTATATGGTTATAGATGTATGTGTTTATTTCTGAGTTCTTTATTTCATTGGTCTAGGTGTCCAATTTTGCAACAGTACCATGCTGTTTTGGTTATTATAAGCTTAGATTACACTTTGAAGTCAGATAATATGATGCTTCTGACTTTGATTTTGTTTTTCACTTGGGAGTGCTTTGGCTATTTGGGTTCTTTTTTTACTTCCAAATGAATTTTGGAATACATTTTTTCAGTGAAAAATGACTTTGGTATTCTGATTGGTGTAGTATTAAAGCTGTAAATTGCTCTGGGCACTATTGCCATTGTAATAATATTGGTTCTTTTGAGTATGAAACATTTTCCATTTATTGGTGTCATCTCATTTCTTTCAGCATATTTTATAGTCTTCCCTGTAGAGATCTTTTACCTCTTGGTTAGATGAATTCCTAGGTATTTCATTTTTTAATGGCTACTATAAATGAGATTGTGTTCCTGATTTAGTTCTAGCTGAAATGTTATTAGTGTATAGAAATGCTACTGAGTTTTGTACATTGGTTTTGTATGCTATAAGTGTACTGAATTTGTTTGCCAGTTCTAGGAGCCTTTTGGCAGAGTCTTCAGGGTGTTCTTTGTATAGAATGATATCATCAGCAAAGAGAGATACTTTGACTTCTTTTTCTATTGGAATGTCTTTTATTTATTTCTCTTGCCTGATTGCTGTGGCTAGAACATTTAGTACTGTGTTGAATAGGAGTGGTGAGAATCGGCATCCTTGTCTTGTTCCATTTCTAAAGGGAATTGTTCTAGCTTTTGCTCAGTCAGTATGGAGTTGGCTGAGGGTTTGTCATAGATGGCTCTTATTATTTGAGGTATGTTCCTTTGATGCCTAGTCTGTTGAGGGTTTTTAAATCATCAATAATTGTTGGATTTTATCAAAGGCTTTTTCTATGTCTGTTGAGATGAATGTATCAGCAATTTTCAACTTCTTTTCTATCTTAGCACTCATGGATATGTTGATTGCTAAGATACTTAACTTTATTTCTACTGGCATTTGTTTACTTTCTTCCAACTGCCTACTCTTTCACTCTCTTTTCTAATTTCCAGCACTCTATTATATTGATTTAATTTTTAATGCTTTTCCCCCTCTACTTGTTCAGAAGTTATATATGGTATCATTTTTATGATTATCTTTAATTTTTTAAGATTTACACTTGACTTAACAAACCTAAAATCAATGTCTTTCTTATGCAAAACCTTACAAGAAATTTACAGCACTAAAATTTTGATCACCACTGCAATATAACTATAGTAGGTACACTTCTTACACTCTATCTGTAGCTACTCTCTCATTCAAAAAAGTATCAAATGAAAAGAAGACATTATATTGGAGTAACCTACATTCTACTGTAATTCTTTAAAAAAACAAAAAAAGTATATTGAAAAATGCAAAAAAAATTAAAATTAGGTTAATATTGTTACATGTAGAAATGCAGCCTGGCTTCACATACTTTCACTGAATTCCTTAAGCAGATAATTTAGGAATTCATATATACTAACGAAATATTCCGGAGTCCAAGAAGACATCAACAGGTTTTGGCATAGAGAAAGAATTCAGACATGTATACATTCAAGTGTTGACTCTAATACTTATTAGCTGTGTGACCTTCAGGTAATAAATTTACCTTTCTGAAGTTGCTATATCTATAATTTTATCTGCCTTTCAAAATATGCATGAAAAAATGAAGCTGATGGAAGTGATATGCAGGTTATATATTAAAAACATAACACAATATCTAGCACAATGTAGAAAATAAATGAAGCACTTTTCAAGGTTATTTTATGAAAAACAGCATTACATACAATCTGTTTCTATCCTAAATGAGCTGCGATGGCATACCATTTAAGCACTTGGAAGCACTTTCTGAACAGTCAAAATAACAGTGTAATTCAGAACAATTTTACGATACTAGTCATATAACCCTATCATAAATGACATTGGAAAATAGTTCTAAAACTAGGGATTATATTAGATGATAGCTAAAGTATACTTTTTGATAAAAACTATCCTAAAAAAATCTATCACTTTTAACTTACAATACTGTACCAAAGCAGCAATTAAGAAACAATGAGATCATGTCTTTTTGCAGGGACATGGATGCAGCTGCAGGGTAATATCCTAAGTGAACTAGAACAGAAACAGAAAACCAAATACCACATGTTCTCACTTATAACTAGGAGCTAAGTGATCAGAACAAATGGACACATACAGGGGAAAAACACATACTGGGACCTTTCAAAGGGTGGAGAGTAGGAGGATGGAGAGGAGCAAGAAAAATAACTAATGGATACTAGGCTTAATACCTGGGTGATGAAATAATCTGTCCAACAAACCCCCATGACACAATGTAACAAATCTACACTTGTACCCCTAAACTTAAAAGTTAAAAGAAAATTTATAATACTACTTGTCATGCAAAACCTTGAAAGCTTCATGCATTCTCACATGCATTTAGATGTTGCCCATAAATTAGGTGTTGCCTTGGCTCATCTCAGACATAACTGAAGCATGGAAGAGCTATAACTTATGATAGAATTAATCGTGTAAACTAAATATATAAATTATATATTTTCATTTTGTTTCAAATTTAAGTAACACCAACTAAAAGTTTTAAATTTAAAAAATGTCACATAGTAGATATATATTTAGGCTATTGTATAAGAAAGCATAATATATCCAGATACTATACAGTAGATCAAATGGAGAAGAGAAAAACAGACTTTTCCACATTTAACTGAATTTAAAAATGTCAATGATCAAAGAATAAATTAGCCCAAAAGGTGAAATTAGTAAAATCTGTGAAATAGGCTTTGAGCATGCTTCTCAGCATGTTTAAGAATTACTGAGAAAAATATTATCTTCTGATTCCTTTAATGCATGAATTACTTAAATTACTCTGGAAAAAAATCACAGTATGAGAAGTTTATAAAAAGAAATGCATATATATTAGTCTAGGGAAACCATCATAGAAGCAGACAAGATATAGACTAAAGGCATATCTGCATTTATTTCTGATAAAGAATTATTCAGATTCTTGGCAATAGGAAAATGGTTGCATACAGGGAAATTGTAGTTTACATACAGAAAATATTATTTTGTTAATAGAAGAGTACCTCATATAATATACTGTTATTTTCATTTTTGTACATTCCTCCATACATTCCACAGTCAATTATTATATTTATTGAGTGTCCATTATGTGCTAGAAACTAGATAACTGCTGGACAGCAATGTAGAAAGTTAACTGTGCTGTTTTCCTTTATATGAAAGGAAGATGTAAAATTTTGATTCTCTCACTTTTTTGTATTTTCTACTTTCTACAATAGGAAGGATTGAATTTTAAAACATTTTTCTTTTTAACTTTTATAACCAGCAAAATATTACTACATATACATAGCTATCAAAAGTTAAAGCTTAGAGTATTTAAGTCAGTGCATTGTTTATAAGATCAACTACTCAATATGTAAGTCAATAAGCGTAAGCTGAGTTGTTTTGAGCTTTTCCTAGGGCTTTGCTATTGCAGTGGAGTGTAACTAGAAATGTTTAAAACAGTAATTTAAAACCATGAGTTTTAAGAGTAAAAAAAAATTAGTCTTAAAAGATATATTTTAGCTTGCTGCCACCTAATACAAACTAGAACTGTAAAAATCTGAAAAGGAAACATTCAAATTTATCTTTTAATGATCAGATGACATCCCCAAAATATTCAGTTTGGGGATTGTCATTACAAATGAGAATCTATACATTTCAACTAAGGTTAGTGAAGAAAGATAACAAGAATAGGTTTACATCATTACAGGGTCCTAGTATCGCCTATCGACAGACAGGTAAACTCTAGGAACAGACTGACTTTAGTATGAGAAAAGAACAAGACAAAAAAAAAAATTAAAGGAACACGTGCTGCTATCATTCAGTAAAACATAGTCAAGAGCCGTCTCACAGAGAACAACGGAACGTTGCAGGTTCAAAGGGTATGTTTAATCAAAATAAATTGTAATCCATAAAGTTAGCAGGTAGGACTCTTAAGAGATGTTTTGTCAAAGTTCAAATGATTTTGGTCTCATTTTAAATGTGGTGCAGCTTGAGGTCTGTGCAGCATGTCACAGAAAAGGAGTCTAAGAAGAAAGGTGATCTAGCCCTCTGCCATTTATCACAGCAACTTTAACTGCAAGCTGGTGTTTTCCAGTGATGGTTTAGAAAAGGAATTTGAGTGGCACCTGTGCAAAGTGCACAGCCACTGAAAGACGGATGGGGGAGTAGAGCTCTGGGAAGCAGGAAATTTAAAAGACACTAAGTCCAAACAGGGCATAGTTGTCGCTGAAGAGTTTTACACCTGGAAATGTCATGTTTAGATTTTGATTTTAGAAAGACTATTTTGACTGCAATGTGAAAAGTGGATTGGAGTGGTGAACAAAGAAGGCCGAGAGACAGAGTAAGAAACATGAGGTGATGATTGCCTAAACTACAGTTGGAACAGTGCAACTAGAAAGAAGTGGACAGGAGTGGGTGACTTTAAGAATGTAAGTTGAGGAACCTTTGGTGATTAATTTAATTCTGAAAATATGAGATATAGAGAAAATAATTAAATTTGATTCCTGTTTTTTTCTTGGACAATTGAATGGAGGATTGTGCCACTTACTGAGATTATAAACAAAGTATTAAATAGGTTGGTTCAAAGTAGAGAATGATAGTTTCAACATGGGAAATGTAGACGTAACCAATAGGTAGTTAAATACAAGGGTCTGGAACTCAGGAGAGAAATATGGCCCAAAGAGCAATTTTTTGCCTTGAGTATGGAGGAGACCATCTAGAAGGAGGGAAGAAAGCACCTGATGGGAAAAAAGAGAAACTCAAGAAGGAGCAATAACAGACATCAGAGAAAAACAAAGATGGCAGTGCCATGAGATGAGAGAAATAGTATTTTAAGAAGGAATAAATGCTTATGAATGTTTGTTATATAATGCATAACCCAGGGCCTAAAAACATCTTTTAGGCTTGACATGTACGAGGTCACTGGTCACCTAATTGTGTCATTGGAACTGTGGGTGATGTAAGGGAGAGAAGTCAAGGGTAGATTACTCTTTAAAGAATTCTGGTGACAAATGGAAATAAGAGAAATGGCAGTAGCTTGAAAGAGTATCTAGGCTGAGGAATAAATTCGGTTTATAGTAAGAGAAAAATTTGAGCATGTCAGTAGGCATCAATAAGTAGCACATGTAGGAGGAAAAGTCATAATTCAGAAGGAATCTATAAGAAGAAAGAGGAAATTTAGAGCTTTGGTGCAGGGATGAGTCTTAATTCACTTACAGTGTAATCATAGTAATTTGTATAATTAATTTTTAGACATAAGATGTACCACACCCTATAAAAACAACCAAGACAAAAATACATAAATAACAGTATACTAAAGGCTTCTAACTCTTGTGGGAAGCCACTTTTCTTCTCCAGTCTTTGAGACCACTAAGGAAGGTGCTGTCAGCAGCATTTTTCCTAGTAAGAGTTTCAGAAGAATCAGAGAGAGATATCTATATAGTGTAAGTGAACAACAACAACTTGATTAGAGAACAAAAAATTGGCAAGTTAAACATACAGATTTAAGGCTACAAACCAAAAACACTGACCTGGAGAGGATAGCCACTGAGTTATTTTATTGAAGGAAATGTGTTTTCAAATCCAGACAGAAAAGAAACTGTGAAAAGAACGTTTGTCAATGTCTTTGGTTACCTATTGATGAGCAATCCCATTATCTATCATGGCCATAACAAATTACCCCAACACTTTGTGGCTTCAAATGACAGCACTCAATTATTTGGGTGAAAAAATCTGTAATGTGGGCAGGGATCTGGGGAGGTAGCACAGCTCTGCTCCATGCAGAAACAGCTGAAGCAGCTGGATCAGGGTAGGTGGACAACTTAAAAGGTGGCAATTTGGTGATGGCTGTGTGCTGGAAGCTCATCTTGAACTTCACCTGGAGCCTTAGTTTCTCTGAACATGATCCTCTCTAATGAGAGGACTTGAGTTTTCTCACATCTGAGTTCCAAAAGTGAGTGTTCTTAGACGGAAAATGGAAACTGTATGTCTCTGTAGTCTGAGTACAGAAACTGACATACCACTCAATAAAACTCTATTAGTCACTGCAGTCACAGAGCCTTCCCAGATTCAAGGGGAAGGGATAAAGAATATAGACCATGGTCTCTTGATGGGAAGAATGTCAAAAAAAATAAAATAAATCTGAACATTAATCTTTTTTTTTTCAAATTTCTTTAAGAATAGGAGATAGGGAGGATTCCATCACTCTGCATCACTACCATTATAGGAAGCTATCATTTTGACTGAACAATACTTTTGGTAATAATATATGAATTTACTGAAGACTTACATATATATTTACCTTTCAAATCGGCAGGGGGGAGGTGTTTTTTAAAACACATCTTCCAAAGGATCATTAGGAGGGGCAGATATCTGAAGTACTCTACCAGATGCAGAGTTTACTGAATATTTCCCCTCAGGAAATCCTGATGGGTCTTAGAGTCCCTCTGTGTGTACATCTGGCTTCATTTGCAGCTTCTTGGTCCCATCTCTAGCATGACTGTTAACTTTAGTGATGCTGCCCACAGAGCTGATGTCTATTAAGGCCAGCCAATTACATTACTTTGCTAATTGTGTTAGAATATTTAACTGAGCAGAGCCTCTTGGTGTTTTGACAGCTAGATTGTACTGCATAAATAAAAGTGCTTATTCAAAGTGGCAAATTTGTTTTCAGATTTTCCTTGGAGATGGCAGTTAGCATATGACCCTCTGCTATTATTTTTTAGGATTCACATTCTGCAGTTTGTAAATGATTTTGGAGTCTCAAAACAGAAAACAAACTCTTTTGCCAAGTATTTCTTTAGTAGAATCAGCAAATTCACCTCCTCTATTAGCAAGAGGATGGGGATCTTGGTCATGTTTCTGTTATCCTGCTCTAATGAACCGAGTCCAAATTTCCAAAATGTGAGTTCTGTGTTTTCGGATGTAGTCTCTGAGATTTGTAATCCTAGACTGGTGCCAGGAACGTTTTCCTATCAGCAAAATACGGGAAACCATATTTGCAGTTTCTTCAAGATCTCCCAAAACAATCTGTTACAAAAATGAAAACTATTATTATGACAGGACTTAGCCCACAATTTGTTTATTATGCACAGTAATCTCCTTATTTATTCTGATTGAAAGCAATCACAAGTCTGTTCAACACTCAGAGTGGGTGGAAGTAAGCCAAATCCAGTCTAAATGCTGAGGACAGAAAGCACAGGCACCTTTGAAACTTCAGGGTAAATGTCGCAGTGTGAAGGGTGAAGGAGGATGTTGACCTTGCGTATGCAGACTAATTTGATTCCTGTACTAGAATCCGGAACCTAAGACCTTATTCTTCCCCAATGAAAAGGAGATTGGCTTTATCTACTATAGTAACCAGTTTATTTAATACTTTCAAAGAATAGCTGGTGCTATTAAGGTGTGTAGGAGAAAAAAATTTTCTATACACCTCATGCCTCTTCTCACTGACATTCACCCTAGCACTAAGAACAAGAGATCCTCTCAGCTGTGAATGAATTTTTGGACTTCTATAAAACAGATACAAATGAATGATTCTTTCTAATATTTTTCCAACAGGGTACTACTCAAGCCAGTCAAAAATTCATATATATTTGCTTGATCTTTTAATTCAAAGTTTATTAAATTCAAGAGTTCATACTCTGTAAGCTATTTCAGGGTATTTTAGGATAAACTCTTGAAGACATATGAGCACATTTGGAGACTAAAATAACTTTAATGGATAGAGGTTATTGAAAAACTGACCTGTTAAAACACTTAAGCTAATTATTACTTTGCACAAAGTAACTGTTCTTATAGCTGAGTTTGGGGCAACTAAGGATCAAACACCCTGTTCTATCCATATACTCACAAATTTTTATTTCACCTTTTATGATTTCTACAAGTATTCTATTTTTCTTAAAATTAAAAAAAAAACACACGTTATGTGATAAGTTATGCCTGTACCTGTGGGCGGGGGGAAGACAACTCTCCAGAATTACTTTAGGGATATTTTTCATTAGGTGGCAAAGCAGAGAAGAGATAAAGCTAGTGAGGGTCCCATAAGTATTTATTCAGCTTATCAGAAATTGAAGCCATCTAGGTTCAGAAAATGTTTTGCAGGGTATCTTTGTTCTGCTTATCCATTTTATGAGTCTATCTGCTTGGGAGTTGTCTCTGGTCCTCTCCATAAATTCTAAAATGTCATGTGATGATATAAAATGTCTAGTCTATATTTGGCATGCCAGTAATGAAATAATTCATATTTAATTTTCTTCCATCTATTTATCTACAATTTTAAAATTATCAACTATAATATTTAAATTACTAAAATATAAAATGTCAGCTCTCATAACCACTCTCTCATCTTATTCTTGATATCTTGCTAATGCAATTACAGAACTCAGTCACATGGCCTCACTCAACTGCAATGGAGCTTGGAAAATATTTTGTTATGCGTCCAGAAGGGAAGAGCAATTGACGTAAACAACTAGGCAGTCTCCACCACAAAAGCCTATATGGTAGGTTTTAATGTGATGTAATTAAAAAAGGATGTATTTTGAGATCACTGGGGCTCAGCTCTTTTTAAAAATCTATTTTTGTTCCTATCAGACTAAAATTTTCCCTAGAAATAGCTGTTCTTAAATGCTTTCATTTACTGTCCCAGTAACTAACTGCAACATACCTTACTCCAACTCAAATCTCTCTTGTTCGTCAAGCCAGCTGTAGCATTTTCAAGGAATGTTCCATTTAACCTCAGACCACCATTGGCCTAGTGCCAGTGCTTAGAGAACATTGTGATACCACTGCATTCTAGATGGAACTAACACTCCAGGCTCTGATAGCTGGAACTCAACTCCTCAAATTCTTCACTGAGTAGTGGTAACAAAGTCCCAGTGACCTCTCTCCTGCGTTCTATCATTTGGATCATGATTACTTAAATCTGCCTTTACTTTTGACTTAATAAGGTGAACTAACCTGAGCACAGCCTTTGACTCCTGTCTTCCTCCATCCAAATGCCTGAACTGCAGAACCTAAAATTCTTGATAAATGATCTCATTATCCATTCACTTTCTAAAGAAAAAATATTGTCACTGAGATTTCAGGGAAATGGCCAATCTACTTAGCCCACAATTTGTTTTTTATGCACAGTAATCTCCTTATTTATTCTGATTGAAAGCAATGTTATCTATCATTGTAAACATCATAAAGAACAGGATTGAAAGGATTTTGGTGAGTTTACAATGCTAGTTAAGAAAGGCACTAGTTAAGGAACCCCAAGGCTGAGTTAGATGGAACCAAATTTCAAATGAAAAGATAAAACAATTTCTTAGAGGTCTAGAGAACTGAGAAAGGATTCTCAAGTTCAAGGTGAAAGAAATAAATTAGTTTGTTAGAATAGTAAAAATAACAAATACCCTAGAAACTGTTAAACTTTCACCAAGGTTCTCAGTTGTTAGAACGCGTGTTTTTCCAGTTGTATTAGAGACCAAAAAAAAATTATAAAGGCATTTATTTTCAGTCTTTCCCCTGCCTACCACCTTCTTTGCACATGTAACCAGTTTATTCGTTTTTGACACATAATAATTGTACATATTTATTGGGTAAATATGACATTTTTAATACAATGTGTAATGATTAAATCAAGGTAATTGGCATATCTATTACCACAATAGTTTATTATTTCTTTCTGTTGAGACATTCCAAATCGTCTGATTATTTTGCATTATACAACACGTTATTGTGTAAACAGTTTACTCTTGATATTCAAATTGCAGTAAACCTGAAACAATTTTATTTTTTCAACTGTCTGGTATATTGTACAAAATTCAATTTCCTATAGGATAGCGACATTGTGAAATAAGTATCGGATGTTTTATGCTTGTAATATTTGGCCATTCATAATCTCAACTCATTTTTATTGATACTCAGTCCTGGTCATTTTAAAGCTGTAAATTAACTTTTAATTAAACACTAGCAACATGGAAAAATTTTTCCATTTCTCTTTCCTCATAATCCACCAAGCCTCCTCCACCCCAAACATTCTCACACAAAGACTGAATGTCCAGATCCCTAGTGCAGAAAAAGGTTTCCTTTCACACATATTCTCTCCTTTGAGGCAGGTAGGTATAGGGGAGGCGGAGATTTCCTATGTGGGGACCCAGGGTTGCTTTGAAACACTTTCTCTGTTCTACTTTACTTGTTATAACAGCTGTCTCTCTGTGACAGGTATACTGATCCCAGCTCACACTTGATGTATGTTGCGTGTTGAGGTGTGTTGTATTTATAGGCTGTTGAAAGGGCACTCCCACACCCTGTGTGTGGAATCTGGCTTAGATTTGACCTTTTCTTTCACATCCACCTTTTGTCCCTGTCACTGGTAGTACAAATTGCTGGTATTCCACAATAGTCATAGGATCCTGGGGTACACAAATGAGAAATAAGACATGGTGAAGATTCTTCAGGGGGTTCAGCTGACCTAATTTTAAGACCATATATTTGCTCTGTAAATATGCAGGGGTAATGATTTGTCGAAATTAAATTTTTAGAAGCCTGAAGAGACATACACATGTCAATATATTTTCTGTTATTTTAATGCAATCAGCTGTTTCTCCTTCTTACTACAGATAGAGAGTTAAATTCCCATTTGGTCTCAATATCTTGTTGAGGACATAAATGAAACAAGATAAAAACCATTCAGTGGGCTCTTTATGCAGAAAAGCACAGAGCCTGTTATGGAATGAAGAATTTGAGAAGATGTGTAGCTGAATTGTTTCACCCAATGAGGTCAGGAATTATCACAATCTGGGGAAAAGGACAATTTCTGGTGAAAATTATAAAATTGCTGACTTCCTGGCTAAGATTCCAGGAAATCTGAGATTTGACACTCCTACCAGAAGCTAATGAGAGTATAGGGGAATTACAAGGGCAATATATAAGCTTTCTCTACAGAGTTTCAAAAATCCTGAAGGAAAGAACATGATAACTCCTAAAATTCCTGTTGTCACACCTGTATGAGAAATGTTTAATGGTGGTTGTTTCTTGAAGAAAAAAGAGTGTACACATGAGTGCTAAGCCATTAGAAATAAACATCAACAAAAAAAACATTCATTTTATTGATGTAGAAATAGAACTAGAGTCATTTTCTTTTTATAACACATAGTTGCTAATGGAACCAAGAATAGTTGAGCTATCATGTGATATTATTAGATGAAGTTCTTTAATCTTAAGAAAACATGTAGATAATCCAAACCTAAATTGCGTTTAGTGAACTCCTGTAGTCTAAAACGATTTCAAAATCCTCCATGAACGTCTACAAGTAGGTTTTCTAAAAGCTGGTCAGTTACTGTTTTAAAATAGTGTTTTACTGTGTACTATTATGGTCAACAGACTGGCAGAAGCAGTATCATTGGAAAACAACAGAAAATACAACCTAAATTTCTTCGGATACAATACATATTTTCTTACTTAAAGACAAATATCAAAAAATTATTTGTGAGCTATGAAACTCTTTTCAAACATAAGGTCTTATTTTCTTGCCTACTATACATTTTCCTTATGCTTGTGATAGTCTTCAGTGGAGTGAAGAAACCCTCCTGTTGATTCTAGTTGAAGAAACAGGTATCATGGAAACTTAATTTCCTATTATTGTTGAAGTGGTAAGCACACATACTGAGGGAATGTTCAACTTGTTTTGAAATAAATCTATTGCCATCAGCTTAAAGAAAAACTGCCTTAGAATAATTGCTTAAAACATGCTATTTATTTCTGAAATTACCAGAAAGGGCCTGTTTCAGGATTCATTTAAATCATTTAACTGGCATAGAAAATACAAAACTCTGAATTATGGCTTTTCTTAAACACATAAAATCCAAGGGTAATACTGTTAAGCTTTGCTCTGCAAAGCCCTGCTATCAAATCCTCATAACCCTGTATGCAAATACCATGCTTACAGAGGATCTTCATCTGAGATCTAATATCTTCATTTTAAAATGAGCTAGCTAAAGGTTTTCTGAGTTCATTATTCCTGTCTCTTTATTCTTATTCAAATGCTTGTGTTAACATTAATCTATTTATTAGAACACCTTTCAGCTAAGAATATTAAGGAACTTCGACAAGCAAGCACAAACTAAATCTTCCCTGAAGACTAGGCTGGAACAAGGTAAGTTAGAATGATAGGTAGGTAAGAAAAAAAATAATAATAATGTAGAGGTTAAATTCCTCTGCTCAAGGTCAATCAGTGAAACAGTCAGTGTCTACTTTATATCCAACAGGTTAACCCTTTGCAAATGAAAGACTCAAGTGGCCAAATGACACTTACTACTCAGACAAGGTGTTTGCAAGGATAAACTTTGAGGCAACAGAACTATCCTCAAATTGAAGAATTTCCGACAATAGCAATTTGACAAGAACCTAACTGGATTACTCTTAAATTCAGCTTATAATTGGTCAACTCAAGTATGTATTTTAGAATGGTTATTGGTATATATGATATAGTGCTGAGAATCCTGAGAGTAATCACTACGATCTTTTCAATCTTGGCAAACAAGAAATTATTTTTTAAAAAAATAAAGTGCAGCCTAAATTTGTTCAATCCACAGGAATTCATCTTTCTTGTTCTGGTGTTTGTGGTGTGTTTCTGGTAGTGAGGAAAGATGCCTATCAGAGGGCAGCATATCATACCACTACTGTTTTCTTCAACTGCATATAAGAAATATATATACCTCAATTAAAAAATAACTATAGGCCAGGTGCGGTGGCTGACGCCTGTGATCCCAGCACATTGCGAGGCCGAGGCGGGCGGAATTCAAGAGCAGCCTGACCAACATGGAGAAACCCCATCTCTACTAAAAATACAAAATTATCCGGGTGTGGTGGCACATGCCTGTAATCCCAGCTACTCAGGAGGCTGAGGCAGGAGAATTGCTTGAAACGGGAGGCGGAGGTTGCGATGAGCCAAGATCGTGACATTGCACTCCAGCTTGGGCAACAAGAGCAAAACGCCATCTCAAAAAATAAAAAAAAATAAAAATAACAGCAAATCACATAAATAACTTCTATTTTCATGTGCCTTTAAGGTTTAGTTGCGGAATATTGATCACATGGGTTGGGTCCATTGGCAAGATGGCCGAATAGGAACAGCTCCGGTCTGCAGCTCCCAGCAAGATTGATGCAGAAGGTGGGTGCTTTCTGCATTTCCAACTGAGGTACCCAGTTCATCTCATTGGGACTGGGTGGACAGTGGATGCAGCTCATGGAGGACATGTCAAAGCAGGGTGGGGTGTTACCTCACCAAGGAAGTGCAAAGGGTTGGAGCATTTCCCTTCCTTAGCCAAGGGAAGCCATGAGAGACCATACAGGGAAGAATGGTGCATTCTGGCCCAGATACTGTGCTTTTCCCATGGTTTTGCAATGGGCAGACCAGGAGATTCCCTCAGGTACCTACACCACCAGGGCCCTGGGTGTCAAGCACAAAACTGGGCAGCCACTTGGGCAGACATTGAGCTACTGGAAGCAGTTTTTTTCCATAGCCCAGTGACACCTGGAATGCCAGTGAGAAAGAACCATTCACTCCCCTAGAAAGGGGGCTGAAGCCAGGGAGCCAAGTGGTCTGGCTCAGCATGTCTCAATCCCATGGAGCCCAGCAAGCTAAGATCCACTGGCTTGAAATTCTTGCTGCCAGCACAGCAGTCTTGAGGTTGACCTGAGACACTTGAGCTTGGTGGGGGGAGAGCCATCAGCCATTGCTGAGGCTTGAATAGGCGGTTTTACCCTCACAATGTAAACAAAGTCATAGGGATGTTCAAGCTGAGTGGAGCCCACTGAAGCTCAGCAAGGCTGCTGTTGCCAGCCTGCCCCTCTAGATTCTTCCTGTCTGGGCACAGCATCTCTGAAAAAAATGCAGCAGCCCCAGTCAGGGACTTATATGTAAAACCCCATCTCCCTGGGACAGATCACCTGGGAAAAGGGGTGGCTTTGGGTACAGCTTCAACAGACTTAAATGTCCCTGACTGACAGCTCTGAAGGGGGCAATGGATCTCCCAGCACAGCATTCAAGCTCTGATAAGGGACAGACTGCCTCCTCAAGTGCCTCCCTGACCCCCATGTATCCTGACTGGGAGACACCTCCCAATAGAGGCCAACAGACACCTCATACAGAGAGCTCTAGCTGGCATTTGGCAGTTGCCCTTCTGAGATGAACCTTCCAGAGAAAGGAACAGGCAGCAACCTTTGCTGTTCTTTAGCCTCTGCTGGTGATACCCAGGCAAGCAAGGTCTGGAGTGGATCTCCAGCAAACCCCAGCAGACCTGCAGCAGAGGGGCCTGACTGTTACAAGGAAAACTAACAAGCAAAAAGGAATAATATCCACATCAACAAAAAAGACGTCCACTCAGAGACCCCATCCAAAGGTACCAACACCAAAGACCAAAGGTAGATAAATCCACGAAGATTGGCAGAAACCAGTTCAACAGAGCAGAATATTCCAAAAGCCAGAACACCTCTTCTCCTCCAAAGGTTCATAACTCCTTGACAGCAAGGGAACAAAAGTGGATGGAGAATGAGTTTGATGAATTGACAGAGGTAGGCTTCAGAAGGTGGGTAATAACAAACTCCTCCAAGCTAAAGGAACATGTTCTAACCCAATGCAAGGAAACTAAGAATATTGAACAAAGGTTAGATGAATTACTAAGTCGAATAACCAATTTAGAGAATAACATAAATGACCTAATGGAGCTGAAAAACACAGCATGAGAACTTCCTGAAGCATACACAAGTATCAATAGCCAAATTGATCATGCAGAAGAAAGGATATCAGATATTGAAGATCAACTCAATGAAATAGAGTGAGAAGACAAGATTAGAGAAAAAAGATAGTGAAAAGAAATGAACAAAGCCTCCAAGATATACAGGACTATGTGAAGAAACCAAATCTATGTTTCAAATGCCCCAATTAAAATAAACAGACTGGCAAATTGGATAAAGAATCAAGACCCATTGGTGTGCCATATTCAGGAGACCCATCTCACATGCAAAGACACACATAGGCTCAAAATTTAAAAATAGAGGAATATCTACCAAGCAAGTGGAAATAAAAAAAAAAAAACAGGTGTTGCAATCCTCATCTCCAGTGAAACAGACTTTAAACCAACAAAGATCAAAAGAGACAGGGAAGGGCATCACATAATGGTAAAGGAATCAATGCAACTATCCTAAATATAAATGCATCCAATACAGGAGCATCCAGATTCATAAAGCAAGTTCTTAGAGACATACAAAGATGCTCAGACTCCCACACAATAGGAGTGGGAGACTTCAATGCTCCACTGTCAATATTGGACAAATCAACAACACAGAAAATTAACAAGGATATTCAGGAATTGAACTCAGCTCTGCACCAAGTGGAACTAGAACTACAGAACTCTCCACCCCAAATCAACAGAATATACATTCTTTTCAGTACCACATCACAGTTATTTGAAAATTGACCACATAATTGGAATTAAAACACTCCTCAGCAAATGCAAAAGAACAGAAATCATAACAAGTCTCACAGACCACAGTGCAATCAAATTAGAATGCATAATTAAGAAACTCACTCAAAACTGCACAACTACATGGAAACTAAACAACCTGCTCCTAAATGACTACTGGATAAATAACAAAATGAAGGCAAAAATAAAGATGTTCTTTAAAACCAATAAGAACAAAGACACAACGTACCAGAATCTCTGGGACACAGCTAAAGCAATGTGTAGAAGGAAATTTACAGCACTAAACAGCCACAAGAGAAAGCAGAAAAGATCTAAAATTAACACCATAACATCACAATTAAAAGAATTAGAGAAGGAAGAGCAAACACACATTGCTAGTCAAAAACTAGCAGAAGACAAGAAATAACTAAGATCAGAGCAGAACTGAAGGAGACAGAGACATGAAAAATCCTTCAATAAAATCAATGAATCCGGGAGCTGTTTTTTTGAAAAGATCAACAAAATAGACTGCTAGCCAGACTAACAAAAAAGAAAAGAGAGAAGAATCAAATACATGCAATAAAAAATAATAAAGGGGATAGCACCACTGATCCCACAGAAATACAAACTACCATCAGAGAATACTATAAAAAGTCAATGAATACTATGAATACAATAAAAAATCAACTTCAAAAAAATCAATGAATCCAGGAGCGGATTTTTTGAAAAGATCAACAAGACACTGCTAGCCAGACTAATAAAAAAGAAAAGAGAGAAGAATCAAATAGATGTAATAAAAAATAATAAAGGGGATATCACCACCAATCCCACGGAAATACAAACTACCATCAGAGAATACTATAAACACCTCTATGCAAGTAAACTAGAAAATCTAGAAGAAATGGATAAATTCCTGGACACCTACACCCTTCAAAGACTGAACCAGGAAGAAGTTGAATCCCTGAATAAACCAATAACAAGTTATAAAATTAATGCAGTAATAGTATACCAACCAAAAAAACTGTCCAGGATGAGATGGATTCATAGCCAAATTCTACCAGAGGCACAAAGCGGTGCTGGTACCAGTCCTTCTGAAACTATTCCCAAAAACAGAAAAAAAGGAAATCCTCCCTAACTCATGTTATGAGGTTAGCATCATTCTGATATCAAAACCTGGCTGAGAAACAATAAAAAAAGAAAATTTCAGGCCAATATCCCAGATGACGATCTATGTAAAAATCCTCAATAAAATATGGCAAACTGAATCAGGCAGCATATAAAAAGCTTATCTTTTATGACCGGGTAGGTTTCATCCCTGGGATGCAAGGCTGGTTCAACATACACAAATCAAGAAATGTATTCCATCACATAAACAGAACCAATGACAAAAACCACATGATTATCTCAATAGATGCAGAAAAGGTCTTTGATGTAATTCAATAGTTTTTCATGCTAAAAACTCTCAACAAACTAGGTACTGATGGAACATATCTCAAAATACTAAGAGCTATTTATGACAAACCTACAGCCAATATCATACTGAATGGGCAAAAACTGGAAGCATTCCCTTTGAAAACCGGCACAAGACAAGGATGCCCTCTCTCACCCCTCCTATTCAACACAGTATTGGAAGTTCTGGCCAGGGCAATCAGGCAAAAAAAAAAAAAAGAAAGAAAGAAAGAAAGTATATTCAATTGAGACAAGAGGAAATCAAATTGTCTCTGTTGGCAGATGACATGATTGTATATTTAGAAAACCCCACTGTCTCAACCTAAAATCTCCTTAAGCTGATAATCAATTTCAGCAAACTCTCAGAATACAAAATCCATGGGCAAAAATCACAAGCATTCCTATACACAAACAACAAACAGAGAGCAAAATCATGAGTGAACTTCCATTCATAATTGCTACAAACAGAATAAAATATCTAAGAATACAACTTACAAGGTATGTGAAGGAACTCTTCAAGGAG